>RJWT010050989.1:0-10772 GCA_004365215.1 Cuniculus paca
GAGGGAGAGGGCCTTGGAATCATTGATTTAAAGTTGTGTGCCGAAGCTGTGCTACGGGTGATACCTGTGTGTTCACCACAGGCTTGCTTTAGCCTGCAAGGTCTCGTCAAAGAGAACCTGTGAACGAGGCAGGTAGAGTGGGACGAGTGGCAGAGGATGCAGATGGACAGGTAAAGGCAAATCACAGGCTACTCCTTCCGCGCTGCCCGAGCACCTGGACCCAGGAGGCCCGGACTGCAGCGTCCTCAGTGGAGAGCACCTCACTACCTTGCCGTTCAGGAGGGGACTGTGATTTAGGACTTCTGCTCAGCCGGTGAGCAGCCTCCAAAAGCAGCTTTTGTGAAATCCACTGTAAAAAGGAAAGGAAAAACCCAAAACACAAAAACTGAAACAAAATTAAATAAATAACAGCCAGTCCCTGCCTTGGCCTGAGGTGACATTAATCCAGGGATGCACTGATTCAGTGTATTCCAATTGCAGTGTTTGTTTCTCCAACGAGTGCTAATTCCCTGGACTCAGCTGTCAACCTCTTCTTTAGCAAACAGTATTTGCAACTTTTTACTGTGACTGTTGTCTCTCAGTGACTTGGAAAGACACCCTGGTTTCTAGTAAGGAGAATGTGCAGGCTCCCGGCTTCTGTGCTTTGAATCTCAAGTCCGTTCAAGGTTGTGCTATCTCACTGGTGACTGAGGGAAATATGGATGGGTGAGGTTAGACACTCAGCTCGGAGACTGAAGAGAACTCACAAAATTGGCAGTGGCGACTTGGCTTTCCTTGGCCTTTGAAGCCCAAGCCATGATCACTGCAGGTACAAGGAGAAGTCCCCAGAGCCCTGTTAAGTTGTTGGGAAGCTCCTTATTTTCCTAAAGGCTTCAGAGTAACCTTTCTGAATATTAACCAGCTCTGGCTTGCACTCAGCCTCTCCAGGAGACACCTGCACATTCTATTCAAGGTTTCTCTTGCATATAAAGAATTGCTCATCACAACACAAGTTGTTTAAATGAACATATAGCATACGGTTTAATAATTTAAGCATTCAAACTCCCTTGGTAATTAGCTCCAAAAATCTCCACTGTGGTTTAGATCTAACATGGTGCCCAGTATCCCATGTGTTTGGAAAGTGACGGAGTCCTTAGGGTGCTGCTAGGAATATACTTGAATGTGCTGTAGGGAGGAGGGATCTGTTTAGAAGAGCTCGGTCGCTGGGGAGTGACCTGGAAGGGTGCATCTCCCCACGTGGCTCCTCCCGTCTCCCTCTGGCTCTGGCCGCCTTGACATGAGCAGCTCTGCACTGTGACGGGCCCTTCCGCTATGCTGCCTCTGACCTGGAACCTGCAGGCCATGGACTGAATCCTGTGAGACTGGAAGCCTAAATAAACCTCTCCTCCCTTCATTTGTGGGTGTCACATATTTTGTCCCCGTGACAAAGAAAGTGACTAAGACAATCTCCTGCTCACGATGGTGAAATTTACCATCTTTTATTCATATACACAGCAAATCTAAAGTAAAAAACATGAAATATTTCACTCAAACCTGTAATAATTGATGAAAGAATGAACTATTTTTAATTTTGGCAAATAATGTGCATCATTCTTCCCACAGTTGTCATGAAAAGGTACAGTTGCCAGGGTAACTATAAGGGTAGAACAAAGTAATCAGGCTTGCAAGAGAACAGGATGAATTCCTCTGCATGGTGGTGCTGGCCACGGTCACCACAGCTCATCCAAGCAGATCCTGGCAGACACAAAGGCTCTTGCAGACCCGCTGGTGCAGGCCGTCTCTACCTAGCAACCAGTGGAACAAACAGGGTCACAGGCTCGACTCAGATTAGGAATCCTCGCCAACTGCTGCTGTAGGTACTGTGGCTCCTCCCCAGCTACTAAGGGTAAGGACCAAACAGACTTAAGCAGTGCTAATGGGATCTCACTGGGCACCACGTGACATGGGCTTTTCTGCTATCTTCTTACTTTTCATTTAGAAATATTCTTTCTGATGATCCTACACACATGCAGACCCACATGCTGTCACATGCAGAGGCCTTTAGACATGCAGAGGCATGTCCTGCTTCTTCTTTCTGCCCTCAGTAGCTCTGATAAAACATTGATTTGTATGTGTATGCAAAAGTGTTACGCACTGTGCCAGTGTGAGATCTTACTCTTACATATGATCATATGTGGTAGCTACTTTTTGTCTTTTTGAAACAGAGTTTCATTATGCAGTTTAGGCTGGATTTGAACTCACTGTGTAACCCACATTCCCTTGGAACTCACAGTGATCCTCTTGCCTCAGCTTTCTGAGTGCTTGGATTACAGGCATGTGCACCACACCTGGCTGTGGTGGATTCTCAAGTTCAAAATTACATTGTATACGAAGCAATGTGAAGAATTCAGGGAAACCCTATTTAGATAGCCAGTTTTTTGCCCCTATCTACTGGTATGAAAAATGAATAATGTTAAGAGACAACTGAGGAACTTGAGAAAAGGAGTAGTTTCCTATCATGTTCTTCTGATTAAGGATGAAAAAATAAATAAAAATCTCTACATTCCAAGCCTGGCACTTTAAGATGAATAAGATACAAGAGAGTCTGGCATCAAAAATATAATTCTTTCCCACCCCACAGTGATTCTGATTGCAAACATATTTCACAAATATAAAACTATGTGTAAGATTCTAAAATACCAGATAAAATTCAATAACGTGACACTGAAAATAAGAAATCCTCAGGGAACCCTATGCCTGGCAGGGTATCCTCTCATCCTGGAAGAGAGCACGGCAGAAGCTGGCTCCACCAGTGGCTGCGGGCACAGTCCTATCCCAGCCCCACTGCAGGGAGCTCAGGTGTTCAATGACAATGTGGTTCCCAAACAGGTCATAACAGGAGTGCAGTGTGGAGCTTCCCAAGAGGCTGTAGGGACCTGTCTTAGATAGCCTTTGTCTCCCATGTGCCTGCTCTCTAAACTGGAGAAACAGAAGTCCTTGAACATCAGGCTCTCATCTGGGAAATGTGGGTAGTACTACTATATGGCAAGACTCCCCTAATGCCACAAAACATTTCCACTGCTCAGATTGAGGGCACTGGATCATAATACCTGACACATACAACTCAAAGGAGAAATTTATTTTGGCTCATGGTTTCCAAGGATTAGTCCATGGTTAGCTGCAAACAGAAACATGGTAGAAAGACCTGATGGAGGAAAGCTGCTAAGTTCATAGTGGTCATGGGACCTGTAACCCTAACCCTACCATAACCCTAAACCTAACCCTAACCTCCACACCTCCTGGGATAGGTAAGCTGTGTCCATTTTCCAGGCTATGGTGGCCACCTGTTTAGTCAAATTCTAATCTAGTTATTGCTGTGAAGGTCTTTGTCATCATGAAAGCATTCATCATCACTAAGGGGATGAGCCTGCATAATGTGTCTCAAGCAATGAATAGGAAACTTTAGTGGCAAACACAGGTTTCTCTGAGGGAAGGCATTCCTCCACGACTAATCTACACTTACTGGGTTTCACAGTGGTGGATTGCCTTGTGGGTACTGACTTGTCAGTCAGAGAGAGAGAGACAGAGACAGAGAGAGACAGAGAGAGAATGAATGAATGAATATGAATGAATGCATACTCATCTATCTTGTTTCCTCTCCCTGGGGAACCCTGGATAATAGGTATCTTTAAATCTCCTGTGGTTAGAGAAATTGTAGGTGCCCAAAGCCTGAACTGCCAAATCCCTATCATGCACAATGTTGCTTATTTGCAGAGCTCTTCCAACAATGTGTATATGTTTAGGTTTAGATCTAAAACATCACCTCATAATCCCGTGTTCAGAAGCAGGGACCCGCCAGAATAGCTGATCACTGGGGTGTGATCTGGAAGGGTGATTCTTGCCCTTCTCTTCCCTTCACTCTCTGCTTCCTGGCTGCCATGTGTTGAGTGCGTTTCCTCTGCCAGGTGCTTCTGCATGTCACTTTGTAACCTTGGACATGAACCTCTGAAAGCCATGACCCACAATAAATCTCTCCTGTAAGCTGCAGGTGTCCAGTATGGTGTCCTGGTGATGGGAAAGTGACCAGCAGGGTTCGCCTCTGCAGCTGAGTGCAGATATCTTAGTCTTTCCAGCTGCTACAATAAAAACATGGCAGAATGTGTGGTCTACGAGAAGACATGTGTTCCTTACAGTTCTGGAGGCTGGAAGTCCAGGATCAAGACACCCGCTGAGTGACATCTGTCAAAGACCCTCCTATACACCGGTAATGCCATCTCTGTGTTGTGTCTTCACCAGACAGAGAGAATGAGGACATTGGGGGTTTCCTTTACAAGGGCACCAGTCTCACGAGAGCTTACCCCAGTAACCTCACCACTCACAGGTCCCACCTCCTAATGCCATCACTCAGGGTTCAGGCTTCCAAAACAGGAATTTGGGGAAACAGTCATATTGTTTCCATCCGTGGTGACAGAGATGCTTCCTGGATGTCAGCACAAGACGAGGCTTCTTCCAGGAGCCAGTCCTTCAAATGGTGTGATTCCTTTGCCCTCTGGGATGAGTCAGCCTGACAGTCAGAAGGCACCACCTGCTGCACAGAGCATCAACACCAGGCCTCTCATCAGCCTGAGGACTTGGCCACTTCGGGCTCCACTTCCCCTGACCTCTTGCCTGTGGCTTGCATTGACTCATAACTTCACCCAGACATTCGATGAAATGAAGATTTGGTTTTGTCCTGTACATTGCTCAACATGGATCAAAAATGGGGACTGTTATGGTTTGTATATAGGTAGCCCCTGAAAGCCTCATGTAGTCTTGGATGCAGCTGAATCTAGCATTTGTCATTGATTCATTGCTTAGTGCTGGGATTAGCGCTGGGATTAGCGCTGGGATTATCAGTGTGAGTGCTGCAGGCATCCAGGGGTGGAGCCTGCAAACTATATAAGGGAGGGAAGAAGACATGTTTCAGGTCTCTTTTGCTGCTCTTCTGCTCTGTTTTGCTCTTGCTGCTTGTGAGCTGCCATGAACAGCTGCCCCCTCAGCCACGTCACCCTTCTTTGGAGCCAACTGGATATGGACTGAAACCCCAAAATTGTAAGAAATAAACCTCTCCTTCCTTCACTTTGGGTGTTGGGTATTTTGTCTCAGCAACAAAAGAAAAGTAACCAAGACAGTGACCAATCAACTGGCCCTTAATGGAGCTCTTGGAGCCTTGAGAGTCAGCATCTGAAGGTAAGAGCATGCCAGGCTGTGTGGGGTCAGCTGGAAGGTGAAGTATCACTCTCCATGTGGGCAGCAGGGTGCCTCGGGCTGGGGTGCTGTGGTGCTGTGGGGCTGTGGGCCTGGGAGACCCACATGGTTTCCTGGGTGCAGCTGGGTGTGGTGAAGGTGCCCAGTAAGGGGCAGGGCAGGGACGCTCTTTCAGCTAGAAGGAAGCCATAGGATTAATGGCACTGACTTAAGGAGAGGAAGGAGTCAAAAACTGGGAAAGGAATGGAGGCAAAGGTCAGAATCGAGGAGACCAGGCTGGGTTTGGTTTCTTGGGTGAAGCTCAGCTACTCCGTGTCCACCTTACTCATGTGGCCCCTGCTTGCTGTTCAGTTATGACTCAGATCACATCTTTCCAGAATCCCAGCCACTCTCCTTTACTTCCCTGAAATGACTAAGTCCTAGAAGTTCCACAAAGAATTCACCCACTGAGAGACAGCATGATGGTGTCTCTGCTCTGTTTAGTTTCTCATTTTAAACCCTGCTTTGAATAATCGTACTCCCAGGACTCATTGTGTCCTGTTAGCTCAGTGAGTGTGAATCACATGGGTGGGTCTGGTGTCTGCTCCAGACCCTGGCAGTCCTGCCTCAGATGTTGCTCTAGCCTGATGGCTTACCTTCCAGCAAAACAGACTCTATAGAACAATGCACTGTCTTAGCCCAACTGCAAAACTATGCCTGACTAAAAACAACTGTGGCTGTGTCTCACAAAGCAACTCAAAAGTGCCCAGCCAGCAATGATGCCAGCTGAGCTGTTTGTCCACAACTGTGCGTTAAGTCATGGAAATGCAGGGATGTTTGTAGGGTGCTCAGTCCACACTCAATACCTCTGTTGGGTGGGCTAGTGCTTGTGTGCAGCGAGGTAGAAGGCTTGAGGGAGGCATGGTGTAATGCGTTCATTTTAGATGGGGAGTTAACACACAAACGTGCATCATAGGCATCTGCCATGTGATACAGAAAAGAAGAGTGCACGTTCATTCCAATGTCCACCACATCCGTGAAGCAAGCTGCTGCGGAGAGAGAGTGCAGAATGGGGCTGTTTACTCTTTCCAGGGTCCAGACCCCCCACCAGCACTCACTGCATCCACAGAGGGCAAGACTATGCCAGGCAGGGACACAGGAGGTGGGGTGCGCATGGGGTGGGGCTTATTCTCAAGAATAAACTGTACTACAAACTCACCCAGAAGCAGAAGTAACTCATTCCCATCATGAATAATACCACAGAAAAGTGCAGAGAAGCCATGGTTAAACTGAGCACCCCTTCCCATCTTAGAGTTTTTCTTACAGGGCAGCCTGACTCACCAGCCTGTATGCTCAATCTGCATCGCAAACTGGATTTTGTCCACACAGCACATCTCACGCCTGTCTCCCTCTCCCGAAGGCTGTCAGGGCCAAGAGCATGCACAGAGCTAGCATCTGAGTACAATCGCCCCCCATGTGAGCACCTCCATCCCCACCCAGCACGCCCCTGCTGACCGGCTCCCCCCGCCCCCGCAGGGACTCTCCCCATGAGCAGAAAATTCACTGCCTGGTAAACTCGACCATCATGGCAACTAATTCTCATGTTCTCCTTGACATTTTCTCCTGCCATTAAGATCAGAGTTTGTCTCAGTTTCCACAGCAACTGGCAATGGCTGTATACCTCTAGCTAACTCATTTTTGCTGCCTCTTCTGATCAATAGACCATTCTCCTTCAGAATGATTTTCTGTTTCAGCCTCTTGTTTCACATCCAGGTCCTTCTGCTGGCAGACAGTGCAGGGGAGCCCATACTTTCGCTCTCATCTGTATGTTTTCAGGATAACTAATACTCAGATTTCAACATCATTTGTAAATAATAAATTCAACAATGGAGCACACCTGAGGTGTATTAATTCTCCAAATTCCAAAGTCTTCTGAAAAATAAATAAAATGTATTAGAAGTGTTAATCATAGTGAGTCAATTGGCCCACAGAAATCCATTCTGTCAGAGGTCCCTTCTTTGAACATGCCTGCTTTCCGTGCAACATTCAGGGTCACTGTGGCCCTGACACTAGACGGAGGTGCTAATGAATTCCTGCTCTGTGCCCGTGCATGTGTTTTTAATCAGTAAAATGAAGTGAATCACAAGATGTTTTGTTCTGTTGTAAGATTTTTAAAAGGCAAGACAGGCATTCCCTACCATAAAACAAAAATGATCTCTTTACCAAACAGTTCATGATCTAATAATTCATCACCTTTTGTAACCTCAATTTAAGGATACCATAATTCCCACTAAATGTGGTTGTTCTCAGTTTCAATGAGAAAACATATGTAAGGCTCCGACATTTATAAAGAGGCATTATATTTTTTCCTTTAATACATGCTTTGTGTGCAATTTTTGTGTACAATTAATTTGAAAGTTACTGTGGTTTTAACCCAAAGCCTGGTAGTGAAAGATTGCAAGACTACTGATACAAAAAAAAAAAAAAAATCAATACTAGAGCTTGAGGTTATGCCAGGAACATATGTACTGGTTGTTGAATACTCCCAATACTAAGGAGATATTGCACAAATATGTGGTCAAATAAGTGGGAAAGTGGAACAAATGTAGCTCTGTTTGCCTTACATTTGGCTAATTCCAGGGCCGTCCTAACACATACACATTTGCAGACACATCCGGCCTCCTCAGGGTCATGCAAGCCAGGGACCTGGCATTTCTGCTCCCGTAGGCCTCAGTGCTAATCCTGTCCCAGTAGGTACCCACTTCATGATGTACCCACTTCAAAGGTCTTTGACTTGCTATAGTTTTTTCTAACCTCACTGCTAACCTGCAAGTTTGATAAGGGCTCCAAAAGGCTCCTAATAGAAACAAGGGCAACTAAACAAAAGGATAAATTAGGTCCAGCCCTTTGCCTGCCACAATATCCTAAAAGCAGAGCATAAGAAGGTGCAATCTCATACTCCTTGGTCCAGCTGTGCTTCAAACTGAGACTCCTTTCCCCTAATCCATAATCAAATATTTAACCTCCTGAACCTAAGAAATTTGTATCCACATTACGTTTAGGCGATACTGCTGTTGCATTGCCTTTAACATTTCGGTTCTGTTCGCTTTTGGAAAGAAAGAATCCCGGGAGGTGCAGGGGAGCCCACGCAGTCAGGAACGTGCTCCCTGAGGAGTCAGTCAGGCACCCTCAGGCGGGTCTGGGTGCACAGGAGGCACTCAGAAAGGCTCCCGCATGGCACGAACAGGACAGGTTGTGAGCACAATTAATGCAGTCTCACAGCTCTCAGGACTCGCTCCCCAGGCAGCGGGACTGGGGTAGTAAAGTGGCCCAAACAGCTCATTTCTGAGGCAGAAAAACAAAACTACAAAAGTTATCAGCTGCAGAAAGGTGTTCCTGAGCAGGCGTTACCGCCTTCCTGAGAGATCTGCAAGAGTATCAGAGGCAGTAATCTACGGGAAATAATTCAGTTACGGTCTTGTCCAGAGACAAAAGCAGAGAGTTGATAACTACTTCAAACCCTTTCAGTTCTTACCACTGTGTGATTTAAATTCACAGGCTCTACTGGCAGCCTCAGCAGCTGGTCAAATAATGATCCATTTTGTATCTTGTGGTGCCCTGTGCTAATCTGAGCCCAGCTCCCTTTCACGTGGACAGGAGCCCAGTGTCCGAGTCAGCTGCATGAAGCCACAGCAAGGTGCAGCCCTGGAGCTGCGTGACAGGAGCTCACATTTAGGAAGGAGACTTCAGTGTTCGCCCCACATTTCTAACGACCGTGGAACGGTTCATAAATATACTTAGGTTGTCTGTTCCATAGTGCTGAGGACGGGGGGAGATCTCGGTCAGTAATTTCCTGCCCACATAGGAAAACACTCATCACTTCGTCAACATGTTACGGTTGGAAGGCAAAAGCATTTCTAGATTTGAGCGACAGAAGCCTCTGAGAGCTGATGATAAAAGAGCTTGGAAAAATGAAGAACAGTGACAGGATTAGTATCACAAACACATGAAAGGCGAACATTTTCTGATCGTGCTATCTCAGATTCTTCAAAACAAATATTATCTGACTTGAGTTTCAGTTTGGACAAAGCAAAATGAGAAACATGATCACTTATAAGATTTGTATGATCCCAAAGGGGGAATATGTACAGCTCATACACAGGAGCAAAGATTTCCTGAGTTCTGACAAGGGCAGGAAAATGTCAGGGGTATTTCAATGAGAAATACTAAGGAGTTGCCATAGTAACATCTTTAACGTCTTATTAACATCCTTATGGCTTCTCTGTGACTGTCAGATTTGACAATAAGTTCTCATTTTATAGCCTCATGCTAATATTTCCTTTGTAATGTACCTCTTAGTGTACATCCAGGATACCGCCTCATGTCCAGCATTCACCACTAGAGTCCACCCCATTCACTGGCCAAGGAAAAGGTGCCCAGCAGTGAGCTGGGAGCTCAATTCATGGCTGAGTCCTGCATGGACAGCTTTACCACTGAGTCACCTAACACACTAAAAAGTGCCAACCAAGGACAACAGGGGCTCAAATCATAAAAACTGAAATCCCAACAAAAAATGCATAGCTTTTCCCTGGAGGAGTTCATTTAGGCAATAATCAAAACCAAGTTCATGTCCAGATTATTCTTTCCTACACCATTTTTATATGATTTAGAACCCTGTAAGTCTCATCGTGGCCAACATAAAAGTCTGGAGGAGGAAGGATACCTTAAAACGCAGACAACTGATCTCAAGGAAAAGTAACAAAACTTCTGTGCTTCATTGAGAAGAAAAAGGGACGGGCATAACTAACTCTTTTTGGAGAGAGATAACTATCTTTTTTGTTTGTTTATTTGTTTGTTTTGGATCATGAAGGAGATGGCACACATGAAATGAGGGCCCCAAAGAAGATGGCTCTAACAACATTTCCTACGCAGTTTCTCCTTCCTAGATTCTTGCTTGGAGAACCAGCATTGCTCTACGTAGTCATAGTTACCGCTGGGTGAAAAGTTGGACATTCCACTTTCCCGCATCCAGACCCTCCAGGACATGGTGCTAATTGTCCTGCACGTGCTTGATATTATGCATGAATAAACACCGTCTCAGTCTCAGAGGGAAGCTCCCCTGGACCCAGAAGGATCCAGGCTGTGCCGTGAGGGTTTCTTTCGAGCTGCTGGACATCCGACCCATCTTCATCATGCAGTTTTTCAGAAAATTATGTATGCAGTTTTAAAATCCATACTTTAAAGCAATGTAAAAGGTAAAATTTGGGAATGAAATGAGAGAGAACACAGACGTCTCATTTCCAATACATTGTTGCCTAGGTAACCGGGCCTATCTAAGCATTCCGAATTGGTAGGCGTTGATCATCTATATTTGGGGACTCAAATCTGCAACGAAGGCAAGTTTCCATGGCGCCAGCAATTACATAACTGTTTCCCAGTGTTTTTTAGAAGGGAGTTGTATGTCATGTGGGCACACTGCAGGCTCAGATATATTAACTAATCAATCACATCACTGGGTGAGTCCCTCACATTAAATTCCGAGGTGTACATTCGTGATTGTGGGAAAC
>RJWT010050990.1:0-10774 GCA_004365215.1 Cuniculus paca
TGGTCTGTCAGGAACACTTATTTTGCCTTGAGTTGAGGAGGTCTGACATGAAGAAATAATAAAATCCTGGTATCTCCTCAGCAGGTCCCGATTTCTCCCTTCTTGAACCATCCCGGTCAAGAAACCACGTATTTACTGTTCCCTGAGAAGATGTCTCTTTGCTTGTCTTTCATTTCCGGATTATTATGTGGTTCCATTCCCAAACCATCATCGCTGAGTTTATAAGAACCTATACACGCTCACTTTCTCTCATACCATCAGGGCTGACATCCTAATAAGATGCGAAGTGAATAATAGCATTCAGCTTGAAGATCACAAGGCTTCTCTTGATAAATCCAGCCATGGATCAGTTATCTGCTGCTGTGTGACAAGCACAAAACAACAAACACGTATGATATCACAGTGTGTGTGGTTCCGGAAGCTGGGTACCTGTGGTGCGCTCGGTGTCTCTGGTTGGAGCTCCTCGGCAAGCGGCAGTCACGTACCCCAGCGCTGCAGTCAGAGCGGGGTCAGTCAGGGTCTTGCTGGCTTCTGCCTGGATCATCACTTCTTCACCAAGGCCTCTCCGTAACACTGCTTCTAACAGGAAGCTTTTTTTCCATGGAGCAAGAAGTCAGAGAGTGAAAGTACCCAAAACGGAAGCCACAGTTTTAAAAAACAATTTTACCTCTAATGTGAGGACACTTTCACTTACAACCAAGGGGAGGATCTTACCCAGGGGTGTATCTACCGGAAGAGGAGGTCACAGGAGGCTATGTTGAAGGTTGCCTCGTACGAGCCACAAATGAGGTATTTTTAAGGCCATGACCATAAGCTGGATTCCAGAAAGCACTGTAGGAGTAACTGATAGCTTCCAGTGGCGTGCGTTCAGCAAAACCACGCGAATAGGGATGTAAGCTGTGGAAAGATCTTGTGCCCTCTGAGAGACACTGTGTGGTCCACCGTTCCATGGGAAAACTAAGCCTGGACTTATTAGCCTAAGCTGCGCCTCCTTAGGATCCCTAATATAGCTGGAAACTGTATCATTTTACTTCCATATGAAGAAAGTTGCCTGGCTCAGACTCAACCTGAAAACAGTCCTCCACTCAACTGTTTTCCTTTAAGACAATATGATCATAGGTGTCAGGCGAATGTCTGTTGGGTCATAGTGAGTTTTGTCCTACAAAGTAAAGGCGACTGGTCACGAGTTTTTCAAGACCATGCAAGCATAGAATTAAAAAGATTTGAAAGCCACTGATTTTAATGTTAGACACACATTAAAGTCACCTGGAATGTTTTTTCTTTTTTAAATAATGAAACCGAGGCTCCTTCCAGGTCAGTTGCATTGGTATATATGGGATAAGACACAGGCAATAGTGTTTTTATTTTATTTTAGAGAGGATAAAACCAAGGAAAATAAAACAGAATAAAACCAATAAAAAACAAACCAGTGTGATACAAAACTTCAAAACGATATGAAATCAACAATAGTTACCATAATGCCTCTTGCTATCTTCAGAATAGCTGCAGATACCTTCAGACATAGTAAAAAATCAAACAGAACAGAATAGAACCAATAAAACAAAACAATGAATACAATAAAGGACTCAAAACAAGACAATAGTAAATCCCATATGGCTACCATATTGTACCTTGCTGTCTTTGAAATAGCTGCTTATGCCATTGGATATAACAAAATCAAACAAAACAAAAAAGAACAAAACCCAACCCAAAAAAACAATGAAAACTATACAGGACTTCGAAACAAGACCATAGGGAATCAACAATGGCTACCACCCTCAGAAGAAGAGTCCCCCTTAGATGCCACACTGTGCACAGCTATCCTCTGAACAGATGATCAGACCACTGGCCTTAGGTCTGCAAGGTCAGTGAAACATCAAAACACAAGAATCAAATTGTACTTCACCTCAATAGCTATCATCACAGCCTGTGTTTCTCCAGATCAGCCGGTTGCTTACAGGGGGTGGGGGGTGGGGATTGGCTCTTCTTGTTTGCAGCCTGCATGCCAGAAGGGGCTGGGGTCCGGCTATGCCCCTGCTGGTGGCGATAGTATTTTTAATACTAGGAAAATTAACAGGAAATTCTAATGTACAGTTGGGAACTAATTAGATAAGTGGGAAGAAACCCACAGCACCAGTCTTCTTTCGGAACTATACTGGCTCTACATTTTTGTGTCTTCCCTACACACCTTGAAGAGCTTTCTCCTGGTTTTCTTTGATGTCTCTATAGATGCCTCTGTACCCTAGAAAGCTGCCACTGTTTTGTATTGAAATGATTACAGAATATAAGGTGCACAAAGGTCCTGTTCCCTCTGCAGTCCATTCGCAAAGAGAAGTCACAGTGGTTCTATCAAAACATATCTCACATTACCCAGTGTCTCTGTTCAAAACTGCGATTGTTTACCATACGACGCAGAATTGAGTACCAGTCCTCAGAAAGGCTTACAGAATTGCAGTGGACATAGGTCAGTGATTAAAAACTTCACTGTTGGATTAGGCATGGGCAAAACACCAGGAAAAAGTAATACAAGTCTAGAAGAAATACACACTCAGATTGCTTGGTGGATGTCACTGGAGTCTCAGTTTAAAGAAACCGACACTGGACATTGCATACAATATTTAACGGGCATGACAATTATTAGAATCATACTTTCAGGAATGGTCATCAAAAGATCATCATTGACTTCCATCAAAAATTGACAAAAATATGGATGTCTTATATCTATAGTAAGCATAAAATATATGACATGTATATATCAATTAAATGATTCCCTACTCTACTGAAAATTTTCTATTAACCAAACAATTAATAGATATGACTAGGTTAAATAAGAAGGCTTATTTAAACTTACAGGTATTTATTAAATGCATTTGGTATTGTTGATTATTTTGGTAGTTTCAAAATTTTCACTAATACAAATATGAACATTTTTATCCATGCCTCCTTATATTTCTGATTATTTTCTTACAACAAACAGAATTTTAAAAGTTCATTTTCAGAAAGTTTTTTTTCAAAAATACATTCCAATCAATAGTACATGGAGTGGGTAAATATTCTGCCCAATTTTTACACTTGCAGCTTTTACAATTTTTTCCTTTTAATTGACATATACTATTTGTACTATGTATGACCTCATTATAATTTGATGGTTGTATATAGTGTGTAATGATCAAATCAGGCTATGCTCTTTATCTACTTAACTTCTTAAGCGGTCTTTATCATGAAGAAATGTTGAATCTTACTGAATCAGGAATTTAATCTGTTCGTACAGCTGCTACACACTTTGTTCCTCTCTGTAGCCACCTTAGGTTTTCCTGCTGCATTAGGTCTCTCTGTTCCACCTAGGTCTTTTGGGGGTCTCTGTCCCTCTCTTGCCGAGTCCCAGTGCTTGACTTCAGCCACTCACCACAAAGTACAGTTAATTGTTTCTTTGTGGTGGAGGCAAGCACTCTATTTGGATAACTTCTATTTGGCATCTTGGAATCCAACTTTATTGTTTTTGCCCCTTCTCTTTGTGTACCTGGTAAATCACTGCACTAGCCCATTGTTGTTGCTATAAGAAAACACTTGAGGCTTGGTATGAATAAAAGGTTTTGCTTGAAATTTCATTTTACTGAAAATATACATTTTGCTCAAAATTTCAGAGACGGTAAGTCCAAGATTTGGCAGCTCAATCTGTTCAGCTTCTAGGGAGGTCACTCCTGGCTGTACCACAACATGGCGGAGGAATGGAAGGGGCCACATGTAGAAGGGGCCAAGCTCATGGGATGGCATCAATTGATCACAATCCATTCTCAGGAGCACCCATCCATATGATCAGCATTAATCACTCTTGCATGAGGCACCATCTCTTCAAGATTCCACCATTTCGATTGCCATGCTGAGGACCAAACCTACAGTACGTGAACCTGGAGGACAAATCATACCTAACCCACAGGAAACACCAACACTCTACTACCCTCTTCTTTCTCACCATCCCTCTCTCTTTGGTCCTTATATGATCTCAATACATCATGACTAGAATTTAGTGATACTTATTACTCCATTTCAAGTTCCTTCCTATCTCATATGTCATTGCCTAATTCCTTCATCATCCTAAAATATTGCTTTGACTATGTCAGTATCAGCTGAGGAAGCCACACTGGCTCCTTTTTGCCTATTGAATTTAAATTCTGTAAGTGGGCCAGGGATTCAGCTCAGTGGCTCAAGCACTTGCCTGGTAAGTGGAAAGTCATGAGTTCAATCCCTAGTACCCTTCACCCCAAAATAAATAAATAAATAAGAATAAATTCTGTAAGTGGGCATCCAAAGCTGTCAAACAATTGACTGTACTTTATTTTGTCCAGTCCTCTCACTGTTTAACATAGACCTTATAGCTTCTCAGTCCATCGTGTATATCGTGCTTGACCGTATTGACTCTGCCTCTAAGTTTTGTCTATATCATTCCCACAGTCTGGAATATTTTCACTATTCACTGTCAATTTACACCCTATGGGCTGGGAATTTAGCTCAGCAGCACAAGTGCCTGCCTGGCAAGCACAAGGTTGTGAGTTTGATCCCTGGTTTCCCCCCTCAAAAATGACACCCTTCTCTGTCCTTTGGGACCCAGCTCAAGTTGAATAAACTACTTGAAGACTTATCACTGCCTCACAGTAATGTTTTTCTTCTCTGAATCTACTGCACTCTAGTCTAGTAGTTGAATACACACATACAAACACACAGGCATGCCCATACCTACATATACAGACACATATATGTATTGGTATATGCAATGGTTCTGAACATATGTCCCGGTTTACTTCAATTAAACAAGTATAGTTTAAAAATCTACCATGTCTGTGTTAGGAACTGCATAAGTATGTGCTGAATGTGATAAAAAATAAACATGGCTATTGCCTTTTAAAAATTCCCCATGGACTCTATCAAGGAAATAGAGCCCCACAATGTACTTAATTCTTTTATCTTGTATATAAACAGTAATAAACTGTTAATACCTGCTGACTCACTGATCTGCATGACTAATGCATTGATGAAATCTTTAGTACAGTATATGTAGAAACATCTTTCCAGTCCATGTCTACATAATCATATGCCTTTGCAAGGCTAAGGGTTGCATATCTCTGAGGTCCTGTAGCATTTTTATTTATTTATTTATTTTGCAAGATTGACATCAGTTTCTTTTACTTTTATGTCAACAGGTTTTCTATTTTATTTTTTTTTATTTTAAAGAGAATGCAACCTAACAAAATAAAACAGAATAAAGCCAATCAAAACAAAGCAGTGAAAGTGGTACACAACTTCAAAACAGGATACTAGGGAATCAACAATGGCTACCTACTATATCTTGCTATCTTCACAATAGTTGTCCATACCATCAGACACAGTAAAATCAAGTAGAACAAAACAGAATAAAACCAATCAAAACAGAACATTGAATAAAATGAAGCAATAAATCAGAACAAAACAAAACAGTGAGAACAACATCGGGTTTCAAAAACGAGACAGAAGGAAATCCCCCATAGTTGCTGTATTGCATGCTGTTATCAGATGCTCAGACTACCGGCCTTAGTCCTGCAAAGCCAATCAAACAATACAAGCATTCAGTTGCTTTTGCACCTCAGTTGCTATCAACTCAGCCTGTGATCCTCTGAATCAGCTGGTTGCTTGTGGGGCAAGGAGGAGGTTCTTGACATGTTGCTTGACAAGTGCAGCAAGCACTTTGTGAGGTAAAGACAAGTCAGTACCGTTGTAACGTGCTGTTGGTTTGGGTCTGACAGTACCAGGTACTTCTGTGCAGACAGTATAGTGCCAGTGCCATGTGCAGTTCAGACAGAAGCCACCAGGAGAAGCAGGTGACACTTTTGCATGATGATCCCCTGCCTCAGAGCACCTTTCTTAGGTCAAACAATTCATGCTGTAGGTTTTTGTAGAATCACCTCATTTTTCAGTGTCCTTCATTCCTCCTGTTTGCCCTTGTTTTACTAGGCAACAGGGATTATCTCAATTTCATTTTACATTTCTATAGTTAACAATGTCTGACATTGTTTAGTGTACATACTATTCAACCAGCAATTTAACTGTCCAATGTTTATGATATGGTCCTATAATGAAAGCAAGAAGGTGTTAACTTCCTGCTAATGAATGTTGGATTAGCTACGGTTTCTGTTTCAAAAATAATACTGGGGTGTTTTATTCCCTTTCACCAGCAATCTGTTTACCATTTTTAATATTATTCAGGTGGTATTGTAGGTGATGTTTTATTTTCTTTTACATGCTGATTTATTTTCAAATTTTATACATTGGTATATGTCATCTTTATGATCAGAAAAACAATGACAAACATTATTCTAAAAATGTGTCTTCTCCATAGTTTTTTTTTTTTGCAAGTGGCAGGGTAGGACCCCTGGTGAGCTGGTGCCTCTGATATAATGAACAGCATGGCTTTTCACGTAAATGGTCAAATTTTGAGTTCACATTGCTCATCGCACTCCAGTAAGCTAACTTCCCTAAACCCCCAAATTTCACAATAATGTAGTCCTTGCTTCCAGTCTTGGTGTGTCCCACCTTTTTCCTTTAACTTATGCTATCACCAGGACTGTTAAACCCCTCTTTCCTAACATCCCACAGTCTCAGCGTGCCCTCATTGCTGTCATGACCTCATTAACCTGGGCCTAAAGTTTAACAAGAACATTCTACTTTTCTTGTTGGTTTATTTTTGTTTTTTGGTTTCGAGTTCCTCCCTGTCTCAAATCCCAGGTGACTACCTATTGTCAAAATGTCTTTTCAACAAGGTGAGTTCTCACGTGTGAAGCCTACACTTTCTCCCCGCTGACTATTGAGTTCAGTCAAAATTCTTCGAACAAGAAATCACAGCTGTCAACCAATTGGCCCTGTCTATCCTTTCTTTTCTACTCATAGATTTCATCATCTCCTTACGCCATTGTGCATATCACTTTCTACACACCCCATACTTCATCTTGGCTCTGGAAGTTTTAAATATTGCTCTATCACATAGCATATTTGAACTTCTCACTCTGATTCCATACCCTGCTCTGATACTAAAAACATCAAGATTCTTGTCTCTATTAAACTATAGCCCTGTCACACAATCAGTAGTTTTTCCTCTTTTCTAAATTCCTTGTGCATTTCAGTCTATGGCACTAATCTAGCATTTGCAGAATACATATCTGTGATTCTCTCTCTGTCCTCTCTCTCTCTCTCTCTTTCCATTTTCTCCCCCTCTTCCCTCACCTGCATTCTCCCCATCTATCTGTTTAAGTAACACAAAGACCCACTCAGCTGTACAAGGCTATATGCCTGCATCTTCTTCAGCTGCATAATTGTACACAGCGATCTGTGGACATGTGCATACATGGGTGTGGATATGTTTAATCACAGGCACAGCATCAGGCATTTTAATGGTGATAAGAGAATCTACACTTTGAAAACTAAAAAAATAAATCACCTGGTTACAGACACACATAACCAACTTTAGTAAGATTCGACTTGGAACAAATGAACCCTTGGAACTACTAAGAACTTTCAGTGACAGTTGACAGACTGCTAGGAAAAGTGTTTTCTTGAATCTTAGAATAATGAGCATAGAGCATATGCACAGAAGTCTCCAAGGTTACAGTGGTTGGACTTAGGATTTTCGTACTTTTTGGGTAGGTCAGAGTCACTCGCGTTCAGTAGAACTGCCCTTTGATGTTTGGTCTTCTCCTGAGCTAGTGACGTGCAGTACGATCCTCCCTTCTAAAGCTGGGCGGCGGCAGCCAGCCACGGCTCCGATCAGCCACAATCACGAGGGTAAACAACTAGTACTGTGTGCCCTGCAGCCGGCAGTTTTTGGCCAAATGGCATTCAATACATTATTAGAGGGAGTTAACAGCTCTTATATAATAGGCTTTGTGTTAGGTGATTTTCTCCAGTACCAGACTAATGGAACTGTTCTGCCTGTGTTTAAAGTCAGGTAGGCTAACCTGCAGTGTTAGATAGGCTGGGTGTACTGCAAGTATTTTTGACAAGGTATTTTCAGCTTATGATGGGTTCATCAGGATGTAACCCCATTATACACTGAGGAACATCTGTATTAACCAGCGTTGTACTTTGGTCATAGCTAGCCTCGACTTGACACTTGTCTTAAATATAAGTATGCATATATTAAGCAATTGCCAAACAGTATCTCTGTTGCCCTAGTGGGAAAGACACACACACACACACACACACACACACACACACACACACACAGAGTGAACAGTAGGTTCAGTAAGGTCAGCTGTTCTAGAGAGATATATATCACCAAGAACTACAGTTTCAGAGCTGTTCTTGTTAACATTCTAGTTGACTTCAGCTCCGATCTGATCTTGAAAGTCCACGTTGCAAAATGGACTTTCTTAGTGAAAACTTTCCCTGACCTTTTGTTAGATTTACACATCCTATTCGTTTATTCTAATGGAAACTTGGCCATCTTCCTGGGACCCTGTTTCCCCTGCGGTCCTCTCAGTTGGAGGCGCTTCTTTTTCTCCCTCAGAATTTACACCACAATCTGGAGATATGTGGTAGATATACACCTACTACACTTGATCTACAGCTGTATTATGTTTCCTGGTTATTGTCCACCTCTCCTCACTCACCCATGCATTCTGCAATAAAAAGGGTATGGCCTGTTTTGTGCACCTGTGCACCCCAAGCACACTGAGGAGTATCTGTGAAGCACTGTATAAATATTCATAAATAGGAAATAGAAGTAAGGACTCAGTAAGTATTTGCTGAATGAATGTGCAAACTGACTCCAATTCAGCAGCAGAATAACGAGTACGTATTACTACAAAGCGTTATTCTTATACCCAAGCATAGCATAAATGTGGTTGTTGTAAATAAATATAGAGCTGTACTACTGCATTTTGTGCAAACTGATGATCAAATCTCTGAGAAGTATTTAAATTCTTAGATTGCATTTCTCTATAGCGCGGCACCTTCATATCATTCAATCCACTACGTGAGCAGTGCATTCCATAAAGGACTAGAAACTCATGGCTTTTAAAATGACTTCCAGCACTTGCGGCCATGGCTACTAACCAACAGGCCATTGCATCTGGAGGAGGCATTCGCAAGCGACCCTATGGCTGACTACTGAAAATTATCTCGGAAGCTAAATTAGTAATGAAAAGTTTGTAGATAAGCATACCTTCAAAAAGAGAAGTAAAATGATTTTTAAAAGTATATTATTTAAGTTATTAAGAGAGATAATTCATAATGATCAAATGTGGATAGTTCTATAAAAATACAACCAATTTTCATTTCTTTGGGTTACATCCTTCCCATCCCTTACACTGTCCATTGTCCTCTGTTCAGTTTTTCTCCACGTACAAAATTTAAGCAACAGCAATGCAATGTGACTTACTAAGTTACTACAGCCTGGGAGTTTGTGTATCTGAGCCTCTCAGTTATGTTTTGGGGGTTTCCCCATTTGTTTGCTGCGTAAATCTCCTGGTTTTCTCTCAGTGATTTGCATCAAAAAGCACAGTATGAAGATTGTACCAGCTTAATTACCGAAGTATTACCTTATATCCTAGTTTTAAGGCTCCTTTTCTTTTTATGCCTGAGCAGTGCTAATGGTGAAAAGACAGTGAAATGATAGAGATGCAAACTAAAATTGAAGTAGCCTTTTACGACATATCGAGTCATAAACCATCTGGGTATTACTTAAAACATTTCTATAACATGTCATTTGTTAAATATCCAATAATCTTAGTGTATAATTAACTATCGTATTTCTTTAGTATTTTTATATCTGCACAGCGCAGAGTACAGCAATGTCTACTAGATACTGAAAAGTAACATGTTAGTTGAATACAAAGATTTTTCTTACTGCTTGTGTTTTAAACTATAGTTTATAAAAATAATGAGATTTGTTCATGTTCTAGCCATAAAGTTCAGATGAAAAGGAAAAATTGCGTCTAGTAATTGGGGAGAGGTATAAAGTAGTTTAAAACAAAAGGTCTTCATCCGAGTTGAAAAGACTAAATGGTATTGTACCACAGTAAGAGAAATGAACATTAAAACCTTCGTCTTGTAAATAATCTGACAATATGCTGGTTCAGGGAAGCTGGCCTGTAAATCCTGAGTCATTCCAGATACTGAAATTCTATAACTGCTTACATTCCAGTCCTAAAAAGGGAGATATTATGCCAGTTTGTTTGGAAGGCAAACTTTATCCACTGTCTGTTTATTTTGTTAAAAACAAAAACAGAGAGTTCTTTTTGTTAAAATTCTGGAAAAAAAAAAAGCTAACTCCACATGACAGGAAGCATCTCAAATGTCAAGAGGAAGAAACTATGTTTTAAATATGTTTTGCATTAGAAGAAACAATTATAAAACAGCAGTATACATGAAGCATGGATTATTCTATTCCTTGAAAGTCATATACATGCATATATACATATACATATGCATATTATATATGCATACATATATCCATGTTTTACCTGGGTGCTTTTGACCTACTTCTGCCTTCCTCCTGCACAGAGATTTAATTTCAATACACACAATCCCTCCTCCCACACCACACACAGCTCTAGAGAGGGACGAGCTCTAAAACCATGAACTCTGCACCACCAGTCCTCTCTTGCTAATCCTACCTTGACAGCCAATGACCACTTTGGAGAGTTATTTAGCGATTACGGACAGAAGTTATGGAGTAACAAAGTGTTAGAAAAGGGTATCACAGAAGTGGCCGCTTATAATCACTTCTCTTTGGAAAAGTACAGTT
>RJWT010050991.1:0-10765 GCA_004365215.1 Cuniculus paca
ATAATATTAGAGAATAAACATGTTCAAATATTTCGATACATATTTTAGCATCTTTTTCTATTTTTCAGAAATTCATAAAATTGGTAATTTTTTACTTTCAGTGATAATTTCCTATCAACTCAGTCAGTTTTTGTCTAATAGAAAAAGTGAGAGAAGAGGTATTTGAAATATACTTTGAACTTTTGTTTCCAAATTTATTAAATTCTTTAGTAGTGCTATTGTTCCTATCTTGATGTCCTGAATTGATTCAAAACATGTACCTTTCATTAAGTCAAAATGTTCTGAAAGAGACAGAAGTCCCACGGTGCTTGAGCTGATAAACAAGATGAATAAGGATGAAGTATAATATTTTTGGGCCTGCCATTCCTTTGGATAGCACTGACAGCAGCCTTCACCATATTTTGATCACATCTTATAAAGACTCTCATGAAAGAGGACTTGCAGAAGTGCTTCAGAAAGTGTCAAGAATGATGAGATAAGTGTTTGAAGTGAGAGTGAGTATGGGGTGGGGTGGTAATGGTAATAATTTTCTAAAAACATTCAAACAGTATATTTTCTATGTACCTCATTCACCATTGTCCAGAACTTGTCAAAGCTCAAAGTGAAAGATGCAAGTTTTCCAAAATTCTATTTTTACTTGAAGATGTAAATTTCACCAAAAGCAAATATTGTTATTTATTTTCCTTGAATGATAGGTCTTTTTTTGATAATTATTAAGAAACTGCCTATGGAGTACCCAAGCCTGACTAGTTACAGATTGTTTCTTGGTGCCTCTTTCAAGAAAAAGTTTCCATGGTAAATATTCAGCTTATACTTCAGATCAGGATCTTAATTTGGGCTGCTCTAACATAATACTTTAGGTTTGGTAAGTTATACGTAGTAAAAATTTATTTGTTATAGATCTGGAAAAGGGAAATCCAAGATCAAAATGTCAGTCTATTTGTTGTCAGTTGCAGGTTTGCTCTACTCCTCTGTAAGTAGTGCCTGTTGCTGTGTCTTTCCTAAAACTATGTATCAGGTATAATCCTAGGGACTAGAAGATCAAGAGGCAAAATTGTTGAGCTATGGTATCTGCTCCAATAGTTTATCGTCTATGACCATTAATTCTGATATGTCAACTGCAGCAAATTAAGAAATGCCTAGCAGATAAATAAAATGCACTCTCAGGTGTGTGTCTAGGTGGGTCAAGGAGACAGGACTTTGGTGCTGTATGGGTCCTCGGATTCCCACATATCATGAACTAAGCAGTTTTTCTCCACCACTCTTCCACCAAGGTATTTCTCCCTTGGAGCCTGCTGACCATGTACTCAATCTTCCAAAACTGTGTGCTAAACTAAACCTTTCTTCTATTTGGATATTTAATATTCTCAGTGATGAGTAAACTAATACTAAATCTTAAAGCACAAATAGCTAAGTAACAGGTACACATGTATGGTAATTTTGAAATATTTTTAAAAATTCATTGATACTCCTCCCTTCAAGAAGTATACCTTACCTATTTTTTTCCAAGTTTAGGCTACACTTGTTACTCAGATTTGAACTTATTTTCACTGCAGATCTAGCTAAATGCAGGCAGTATACCCATGCCATAGTCTGAACATTGGGCTGCCTCAAAATTTCTTCTGCAAGATTAATTAAGACACAATCTTTAAAGTGAACCTCATGTAAAATCTTAGGACACCCATAAGCAAGTTAAAAAGTTCCTTTCCAGAATGTAAGATACATGGCATCCAGTCCAATTTCTAGCAGAATTCTTATTTCTGGTCCAAACTTCATGAGCCTAACCTTTACAGCCTGCATTTTTATCAGCAATATGGTTTTCTGAGCTCCACCTAGAATCATCTATCAAGTTCTGCCTACAGTAATATAGGACTTCTCCAGTTTGCTTCTCCAAACTTTCCAAAACCTTCCCATGACCCAGTTCCAAAAGCTTTAGAACCACAGGGTCAGGTGTAGTCACACAACAACTCCACTTCTTGGTACCAGTTTTCTTTGACTTTTCATTATATACTATATTGAAACTATCAAATGATTTATATATTGCATTGGAATGCTGTCAGAAGAATATCCCTTTGTTTATAACTTCCTGTAACTCTTGACCTGGTCTGTGCTCAATTGATGATTTAGTATTTATGTGTTCCACAGATTGTTACCAGTATAGTTAATTATAAATATCTGAGCATACTTAGATTGTGCAGATGTTGACATTTTTATTAATAACCAAAGTACTTATTAGTACTATTACTATAAATATTTTGTGGTGTGCTCTTCATGCATACCATAATTATTGAATTTTAAAATTGACTTTACTTCCCCTATAATTTAAATAATATTGAACAGTTTGAAATCTTTGAAATGTATTCCTAGAAATCCCTTCTCTTTTTAATTTTTTTAAATTCCCATTGTTGCCTGCAAGGAGTTTTACTAAATTGTCTGTTTCAAAGTTTTCTATATTCCAATGCAGATTTAACTTTCACAGTGTCTATAACTAATTCTCTTAACAGACTCCATCAATTTTTTGCTGCAATGCATTGCATTCTCCCTAGAGCAGTGAGGTCCTTTTGTGAAGTGGTAGCTAGTACTGTACTATGTAGAGTGGGGAAAACTGATTAATTGCTTTTAGAATAGTAAATGAAGCCTTTTAATTTAATGAATATTTCAACAGAATCAATTCACTTCATCTCTCTAAAGGCAAAATCCCATAGGGAGAACTTCTTTGTGGTGACCTAGAGAGCAAATTGGAACCTCTGTGAGGTTGACATACAACCATTTGTTTTCCCAAACATGCAGATTATCTGTATACCTCCAATACATTACTCCTAACCTAAAACACATTATGTATTAGGAGTTTAGATTTACAAATTATTTTTGAGCATTGTAAGTTGTAGGGTCAGGGCATGAGTTCGCCCTAGCTGAGATCTGTTTATTCTAAGTATACAGCTGAAGTGGTATTGCTTAGAAAGCAAGAGAGTATAATGGATAGATTAGTAGACTAGGAGCAAGACTATGTGTGCTAAAAATAATGAACTGTATCTTAAATCTTGTGAGCTTGACACAATGTAAATCATTTTTAAGACACAGCCATTTAGATCTTTGAATCAGCCTGATTTTTATAATCCATAATCTTACATTACAAACCAAAATCAATGCACTTTTTATTGGCTTATACATATACTTATTTTTTTTAATTTAGTTATTTGCACCTTACTTACCATTTATTTGAAAATGTGGCAACCATGCTCATTATCAAGTGGCTTTTATGATCAATTTTCTGTGGTGGAAAAAATTCTCATAATGATAACTGACAATAATTGTTCAATTTATCTTGAACAAGCAATTATCATGTTCTTATATATATATGGGAAAATTCAAGACACCAAAAAATACCCTTACATGTATCTTCCATATGCACACTGTAGTCTTTCTTACAGTTTTGACAATTTAATTTTGCTGAATTTTACAGGACATTTTAGATACATGTCTTAACAATGGTTTAAAACAAATGTCAGACAGCAAAGTAGAAAAGTTTACAATTTGTAAGAGTTGTGAACATTCTTTTTTTTTTTTTTTTTTTCCAGCACCAGGGATTGAACTCATGACCTTGCGCTTGCTGGGCAGCTGCTTAGACCGCTGAGCTAGATCTCCAGCCCTGTTTTTGAGACAGGGTCTCACTATGCCATTCAGGCTGGCCTTGAGCTCATTTTGTAGTTCAGGCTGGTCTTGAACTCACAACGATCCGCCTGTCTCAGCCTCCCAAGTGCTGGGATTACAGGCGTGAGCCACCACGCCCGGCTGAGTTGTGAACATTCTTCTAATCAAAAATACACTTTAAAAAAATACACTTTTATATTCATAGTATGCTAAAATAATTTGTAACTTCTTCATTGGCACGTATTTATTTTAATATTTACTTGTAATTGTTTTTCTCCTTTCGCCTTCTGGTTTGAAATTAACAGACTCTTCTTCAATCGCATAAAATGCTTCAAATATATTCATTAAATTTCAATTAATGGAGATTTATAAAATATATTGAAGTACTTAAGAAGACTAACCAAAAGTGCATTACATTGGATTATAAAGCACCTTCAAAAACGAAGTCCTGTTATAAGCCAAATTAAATTATAAGCATACAAAAACTAGAAAGAATCAGAAATGTCTAGAAAGTTCTTTGAGATTTGCACATTAACGTAAATTATATAACAAAATCTAATTTTTAATGGTGAAATACAGGTAATTAAAATTAAAATCTTATGTGATCATCTGGTTGAGATAAGTACAAAACAATATTTTTTCGTCTAGAACTTACATTTAAATGCAATTTAATCATGAATCATGTATACATGAAAATCAATTTCCTATGTGGAAATCTTTATGGTGTACTACAACCTTTCTTGTTGACCTCTGTCTACTTTCACTCTTCTCCACCCATTCTTTGGGAGGCTTTTTCCTCAGTGTTGGCTCAGAACCTATGAGGAAATTTTCTGAATACAGCCAGAAAAAAATTAAAAGATTCAGTGCAGATCACTTTCAAACTGAACTTTATTCTTGATGTAGTAATACAACGTTAGAAGCTTTTTATTCTCTTCTTACTTGGTTTTACATTTGATTTCACCTCAAAATCTCTGTACTCTTTCAAAGCATTTCCAAATACCCATTTTACAAGAATCATCATTGTCCATAAACTGTTTTTTAGGAGGGACCACTCATTTTCTCTTTCGAAGGTAATTCAAACCACATAGAATAGAAGATTTACAGAAAACAGAAATACATGAATAGACTGATGAAGTCTAACGCAGCACATTTATGTTGCATGAAATTTATGGCTGGCCTAATTAAGCATCTGACCAGAAATAAGCTAAAAGAGTTTTGTGACTATACAAAAATATGTTCAATGCTTTAAGGTCCTTCTTAAGATTGGTTAGGAAGCATCATCTATGTCATTTTTTTGTATTTAAAAATACAGGATAATCATTAAAAATAAATAGTCAATGCACTGCTAATTTAAATTATTTATTATAATTATGAGCACCAGAAGTGTATTAGTTTCCTAGGATTACCATAGAAAAATACTTCAGACTGAATTACTGAAAAACATCAAAAATCTTTTTTCTTATAGTTCTGGAGGCTGGACATCTAAAGTCAAAGTGTCACCAGGGAAAGAATTGGTCCAGTTTTCGTAGATGGCTTTTATCACCTTGTCTCTTCATATTGTCATCCCTTCATATTTACTTGCCTGCAAATTTTTTTTTTCTTAGAAGGACATTTGTCATTATAAATTAAAGTCTGCCCTAATGAACTCATTATAATTCAATCACTTCTATAAAAATTCAAACACAGTCATAGTCTAAGGTACATGAACTGAGAAATTTAGCATGTGAGTTTGTGGTAACGAATAGTGAATTTTAAACTACTTTCTGTGTCTACTTTTTTATTAAGGAAAATTTTACATACTATGCACTGCGTAAATGTATAGCTTGACCTGTTGTGACAAATGAACATACCCACATGTATAAACTCATCAAGATACAGAACATTTCCTTCACCCTAAAAATTTCCTTGCCATATTTTTACTAGTTTCACTTCAAATAGATAAATGTGTAATATACCCACTTTTGTATCTGGCTTGTTTTTCTCAGCATATTGTGTTGAAATCCACCCATGTTGCTCTATGTTTGGTAAAACATTGCCCTATAATTCAATGCATTAGGCAACCGCATTATACTTTCTAAATATCTCTAGGAATATCTCAAGTCTTTATTTATTTATTTATTTATGACACCGGGGATTGAACTTGCGACCTCGCACTTGCCAGGCAGGCACTTAGGCCACTGAGCTAGATCCCCAGCCTTTTTCTTTTTGAGACAGGTTCTTGCTATGCCGTTCAGGCTGGCCTTGAGCTCACTTTGTAGCCGAGGCTGGTCTGGAACTCGCAGTGATCCTCCTGTCTCAGCCTCCCGAGTGCTGGGATTATAGGCGTGAGCCACCACGCCAGGCTAATATCTCAATTCTTGATATCGGTAGGTCTGCTTTTTGTTGCTATTGTTGCCTCTGTCTGCCGTTTATTGGTCAGTGGTAATCAGTTTTATAAACTTTTTCTAGTAAACACTGGATTTTGTTGGTTTTCTTTATTGTTTATGCCATTCCCACTAACAAATTTCCACTCTTTAGTTTCGTTTCCTTATTTAATTTGGCATTAATTTTGTCCTTCTTTTCTCTCAAATCTCAAGATGGAGGCAGAGATTTTTGGATGTAGAATGTTCTTTCTATTAAAAACATGTAAAACTATAAATTATCCTCTTGCTTTAATCACATACCACAAATTTTGGAAGGTTCTGGGAATTTATTATCATTCAAGACATTATTTATTTCCCATGTGAAAATTTTTTGACTTATAAATACCTTGTTTAATTTTCAACTATTTAGTACTATTTAAATTGTTTATTTCAAAATTAACTTTTTTTTTTTCATACGAGGAATCAAACTCAGGATCTTATGCGTGCCAGGGAGGTGCTGTACCACTGAGCTATATTCCTGGCCCTAAATCTGTTTTGATTAAGGAACATAAACCATATTATTTTTATTCTTTTGACTATATGGGAACTTATTTATGAGCAAACATGTTGTCTAGTTTGGAAACTATTCATGGGCATTTAAAATGATGCATATCATGAAATTTATGTGATGATTACACCTTGTATATCTTGCTGATTTTTTACCTAGTTTTTTATCAATTAAAAATATGTGCTAAGATTTCCAACTGTGAAGATACATATCTTCTTTTACTTCTGTCAATATGTTTTAAACTGCTATAAATTTTATTTATATTGTTATATATGTGTTATAAGTGATTATAATTTTTCTATATCCTCTATATATTAATATCTTATCATAATTTAGTGTTCCTGTTTTACTTTCTCTAGTAACAATTTTTGTTTTATTTTAAAACATTCACTTGAGATTTTTATACATTTTTGTTGCAGAGTACTTTTTCCACAATTTTGTATTCAACTTACTTATGTATGTATGTTTTAAAATGTGTATTCTGTAGACAGTATATTTTGTTTTCTCTTCCTTTTAAAAATTTATTTGAGAACGAACATTTTGACTGGAATATCTCTCCCATTTACATTTATTATAATTACTATCATGGTAGCATTTATGTTTGACACTTTATTATATGTTTTCCTTTTTACTTTCAGCATTTTTTCCTTTCCTCTTTACCAGTTTATTTTGGATTAATCAAAGTATTTTAAATATTCTTTAAGTTTTTTTTATGGACAGTCAATATGTACCTATTTGCACTACACATTTTCATTTATTCTAGGGATTAGAATCATTCTTTCATTGAATACATTCTCCTTACACTTTAATATTGAGTCAGAACTTGCAAAATACTGTTTATGTGCATGCACTACTGTATTTCTATTTATAACTTCATTATATTGCCAATCAATTGATATGCCTTGTATCTGTATGCACAAAACAGTGCTTTAATTTTTATTTTGTACAGTTACATTGTTTTATAGCAGAAAAGAATAAATGTAAATATGTATATGTTATATATCTGTCTGTGTTGATTTGTTTGTATTTACCCATATTTACCATTTCCCATGTTTTTCATTCACATTTCTCCTGAAATCTGGTATCATTTTCTTCACCCTAATGATTAATTTGTTCAACTTTTTATTTATATGGCCATGTCTTTATAGTCATTTTCATTTTGAAACAAAATTTACTAGCTAAAACATTTGGTAAGTAAGTCCTATTTTTTCTTTCAGCTTATAAGGTGTGTTGTTATGTGATAATTGTTTGTGATATGAATCACATAGTAAAAATACTGCTTTCTCCCTTAAATATTTTCTACTATATGTGCAGTGATTCAAAGGTTTTCTCATTATCAGGAGATTTCAGTAATACAAGAAATAGTTTTCTTTATTTTGACTATTTTTCTTTTCTATCACCTTGCGCTATAAGGTGAAAATTTGTTTATTTTTAAATTACTTGATATTATAGTATATGTCTTTCATACTACTTTCAGTGTTTTCAAATGTTTTTCCTGTTTTCCAACTTGGATAGTATCTTTGTACCTATCTTTGAAATACTGATTTTTTTTCTTTTGCATTTCCCATGTTTGCCCAAACCTATCTAATAAAAATTTTATTTATATTGTAATAGTCAGATTCAGAATCTCTCTTTACACCATCCCCTTTTTTTATAATACTGGGTGTAGAACCCAGAGCCTTCACACTGAGCTACATCCCCAACCTCTTTTTTATTATTTCTAAATTTTTAAGACAGAGTTTCACTAATTTGCTATATTTCTTGGCTGGTCTCAAATTTTCTATCATTCCTGTCTCAACATGCCAGAATTCTGAGATTATAGGCATTTGCCAATATATGTGATAGAATTTCCTTTTTAAAAATACTGTCTATTTTCCTGAGGTCATCTGTCTCTGCATTATTTTCTTGCTTTTATTTATTTACTTGTGCATACTTGTAAACACTGTGTTAAGTTCTGACTTGCAATGTCCACTTGAAGTTGTTTCTGCAGATTGTCCTGTATACTGAGTGTATGTTATACCTTTCAGTTTCTTTAGATATCTACATAATATTAATTGAAACCTAGATATTCTAGATATAGTCTTTGGTGACTCAATTCTGTTTTCTTTTTCAAAGGATTGACATTTTTTCTGATAGTCATTTGATTCCTTGCATTTAAATCATAAACTGTTTTCTTACATAGTATACTTAACTTTTTTTTCCACTAACAGTTACAGTTTCTTTGTATTGTGTTTTTCATTGGCATATATTTGCAGTATACAGTTTACTTTCCTGGTGGGTAGTTGGTGTACATATGAAACACATCTTAATTACATTTTTCATTTTTTTCCTCCACTCCTCCTACCTTTCCATCTGTTGCTTCACTTCACATTTGAGAAAGATCTAGCTTCCTATTTTACATAATCTATCTTCATTTTGGTCTTTATATTTGGGCTTTTTCATATAAGAGAAAGCATGTGTTATTAAACTTGTGTGTGTGGTTTATGTCTCTTAATATTATAGTTTCAAGGTATATCCATTTTCCTACAGATATCTCAAGTTTATCTCTTTGTATGGCAAAGTAGTCCTTTGCTGTATGTAAATATCACAATTTCTTCATCCAGTCATCTGTTGGTGGGCCTATAACTGGCTTCCAAGATTAGCTGTTATGAATAGTGCTGTTATAAACATGGATGCACAGGTATCACTGTAATACAGTGTCTAACTCTTTGGGGAAGATACCTGGAAGGAGAACAAATAGGTTAAATGAAATTTTTAATTTTACTTTTTCAAAAATCTCTATACTGATTTCCATGGTAGTTGTACTAGTTTACACTCGCATCAACAGTGTAGAAGTGTTCATTTTCCCCCATAGTCTCGTCAGCACTTATAATTCGATATCTTGATAATGAACATGCTTTCTGCGGTAAGACGGAATCTCAGTGTTAGTTTGCATTTACTTAACCTCCCTGCTCTTTATTTTAATTACTGTCTATTTACTCTGTGGCTCCAGAAGTTTCCCTTTGACTGTATGTATTGGTGCTCAGCCAAGTGTTTAAATTTAGTTTATACACAGATTATCGGTTTCACACTCTTTTCTCATAAATTTCTAGCTATTATACCTGTCCTGGCCTTTGCATTCTGCTACTTTGTACAGTGAAGTTTAGCTCCTTGTTGCCCAATTCTGTACAAACTGGAAATGAACTAGGTCATAACAAAAACTAAAAAATGGACTAAAAAAATCTTAGCCAGCGAAATTTATGTTTGAGTACTACATTTTTTCTTTAGCTCATGTTTATGGAAGAAGATATTCATGGGTCAGAGTGGAAGACATTTCAAGCTTCTAGTTATATGAGGTTATCCATTAATTGTGATGTTAACAGTGTACCGTCTTGAGATGTACAAAATCATTTTAAAATGTGCTTCCTATGCACCCTGTTCGAGAATGATACTGGAAGAAGCACATCCCCCAAATAAAGTGTAAATCAAGAAAAACATGAAAACTCATACAGGAAAATGGTCTTCTGTCTTGCCAGATAATGTCCAAGTTACCCAATTAATTTAATTAAAATTGAATTTCAAGTAAACAGCATGTTTTACTTATGTTACATATGCAATATTTAGGACATTATCATACTAAAACACTCAATTTTTCTGTAAATTTGAGTTTAACTCTAAGACTTAATTCTAATATAAAATATTCTGCAACTTCATGACTAAAAATATTATAGTGGAAGGTACAAAAAAGAGCTGAATTCTCCTTTTACTCAGTCTAAAATAATGAGATATAATTATGAAATAAAAAATGAATACTCTCTTCTTATTGCAGAGACCTGGGTATAAATTTCAAAGTTAGATAGCTAAAATAGTTGAAGTTATTTGCCTCTAAGAAGTATATATATGTGTGAGGGCACAACATCAAAGAAAGAGAACAAACATTAGACAGTAAATAAAATTAATGAAAAACAGTCATTTTGTGTTGAAATTAATATTGCGTTCAAAACATGAATGTACGATATCTCTTAAGTCCAAATTTTTTGGAGTGTGGTATACCTGTACTACTGTATTACCTTTCTGAATGTGAAATGAATATTACCACTTATATTTTGATCACTACAGAATTTTAATATTTGGGTCAAGATATGATTCGATTTTTATTCAGTAGGATTAGATTCTATTTATTAAATATTCTTGTCGTTTTCTCATTAACAACTACATAAAGACT
>RJWT010050992.1:0-10768 GCA_004365215.1 Cuniculus paca
ACCAGAATATAAAATGCATCATCTATAAGCTTTTTTTAAAAAAAAACTTTTGTTTACTTTTTTTACTATTGTTTATTGAAGACAGTAGGTTTATCTTTCTAATGGTATTTTTTAATTATGAGTAAAGTTTACTTTATTTATCATGGAAAAACCACAAGATCAATGTTATTATAAAAGTTTTATAAAGTCTTCTTTTAAAAAATATCAGTGGTGCATATTCTATAACACTGTATGAATTTATACATTTTTACTTTTAAAACAAACAGTAAAAATAAAAAGATTTTAACTGCACTACATAGCAGACAAATTTGAAACAATAAATGCAGTTCTGGACTCTTCTCCTAATAAATTCTGCAATCTCAGCATTCCAAAGCAATGCCAAACTGTTGTTTGTTTCCTTCTTACTAAATGAAATATTGACTCCTTTATTTGACAACACACACTTTCTCATTGTGAAGCCAACTTACTTGCTTTCATTCTTTATTTTCCTTTACTCTTAAGTCAAAATGTCACACTTTCCTCAAGAACTCATGTCTTTTGGCAAATATATGTCTTATTTCTTTTTCTGTTTCACAATACCAAGATTAATAAATCAAGTAATCATTTCCATTTGGTGGAAATGAAAGAAATATAAGTTTATTTTTTTAAATACAGTAAATTAATATACCTGATATGTTCAAACATAGTCTAGCACATCCTAAGTGGTAAAGGTTAACTCTTATTTTTATTACTTGTGCAACTTTAGTTTTCTCATTTCCACCATTTCTGAAGCAGATGTGTGACTGCTGGTGTTGTGTCACATTACATCTGATGTGACCTGAGTCCATTACTGTGGTTCATTAACATAATGATCAAATGGGCCCAGGTTTCTCAGTAACATATTCCCAGTTCTATTGAAAGCACAGAACTGAACACATGGTGAAGGGAAGAGAAGAGATCAAGATATCAGAAGAACTGATGGTTTCTGGAAGACAAAGCAAAAGGACCATAATGACCATGTGTACAGAAAATTGTTTTACCCATAGAATTTGATGATAACAGAATGTCAACTAATTTTTGACAATTCAGGTACCTTGAAAATCATTTCCAATTCCATTATTATATTTTATTCTGTTTTTTACAATCACATTTCTTTACAGTAAGTGCCCCAATGACCCATTTTATGCTGGAACCTATGGGAGTGAGTAGTAGAACACAGTTAGTTTAATTAGATATAGTGTTTTAATAGATAGTTATTTTAATGCACCTTAAAAGGCCAAGAAATGCAACTAAACTGGTAGTACCAACAAAGAAAACTAACAATTTACAAACTGATGCTAAGTATCAAAGGACAGTTCTGCTGAATAATGTATCAAACCTTCAAATCTAAACAAAATTCCAAAGAATTCCTAGGTATGCATTTTTTAAACTTTCTCTAAACTTATTATCCCATATTATCTCTTGATATCATGTTTCCATTAGCTATTAGTTTGGTGTTGTGCAGATTTAGCACAACTGTGCTGCACCCTCCATCTCTTTGAAGGAATGCTGATGCTCCTTGCTTAATAATAGCATGTGCTTTATTTTCAGACTGATGACAGTACCACATAAAGTATATGAAAATGAACAGTGAAAAACTTCCATGGAGAATACAAATTGAGCTTCTCATAGAACTTTCTACTGATAAAGTATTCTACTATCAGCCTAGAACACAGAGGCTAAGATGTTTAACTCAGGATTTAGATATCAATTCAAGTTCCAGTTGAAATTTAGAAGTTACTTATATTACACCAAGCATACAAATACCTAGAGCCTCATAGTTCACATCTTTCAGATGGATGGAGTACTAACATCAAATCTATAGTGTTATTCTAAGACTAAATGAAATAAAAAAGCTTTTAACACACACAAATCACCCAGCTAATGCAGAGATCACTACTATTGTAACTTTAACAGTCTTTGATGTAAGGGGAAGAGTTCACTGTTAATAGTCCCACCACACACAAAGCCTAAGCAGACAAAAAGAATACAAGGGCACCAGTCCTATTTAATGAAAACGAAAAAGTCAAGAACATAAAAGCCAGATAGAAGGACCCTAAAGCTACAGAAAATATTTGAAGTACCTAGCTCCATCTCCCTGGACAACTCATGTCTCCTAATCCTCAGTTTCTTCATATCTAAAATGATAATTGCAGCTTACATTCACTAAAACGAATTGCTTTTCACTCTAAAATTAAAAACAATCTTATGAGTTAAGTTCAATTACCATTCCCCTTTTATAGATAAGGAAGCAGAGGCCCAAAAGTTAACGGAAAGGTCCAAGTTCACTCCAGCAGGTAGTGAAGGAGTAGAGACACATAATTGGCCCCTAGAGTTCTTGGCCTTTCCGCGATTTTGCCTTAACTTGGGCAGCAAGCGCACAGCTTCATAAGATTTGTTGAAAGATGAAGTAAGTAAGACAATAACTACAGAGCCTGTGCCATGGATTAACATAGTAAAAAGGAGCTATTTCCATGGATACAATATTCACATGGTAAGGGTCCACTGAAATCTGAAAGCTTTTCTATGTAGACTGAACTGCAGTATATGTTTTCCCATATACGTGAAAAAATAAACACCATAGTTAAACTCACTATTCAAAGAAATGTACATGCATGTGAACAAATGCCTTAAAAAGTCTTAATTTCAATGCTTTCACATTTATAGCATTAACACTTTTTTGTATTTATTACTGTCTTTTATAGATAGTGAAATTCTTTCATGCATCACCTCCATTATACCTTTATTTCAAAGCACGTTTTTCTGTATAATATATCCTTCAAATGTAATATCAGTCAAATTTTTGGACCATTTTCCTACCTAATGTTACTTAAAGGTACTAAGCATGATGTTGTGCACTTACAAAAATTTCGGAGGCTTCTTGAGCTTATTATTTTAAATTCTGTAAAGTATCAAACATAATATCTGCCACCTTCTGATTGTTTCCAATAACAAATACAGTGATGATTTTTGAATAGTATTATATCTAGTGTCAGTTTAGTAAGATGAGTTCAAAAGATATATTCCAAGAACCCAATTGGTGTCAACGTTTCAATGTATGATTTTACCATTTGACCTTGTTCTTCCTCTACCTCACTGCATAAAAGATATCCCTACCCTAACTCACCATTTCTTTCCTAAAAAAGCAGCAGCTTCTCCCATCCTCTAAAAAAGGGTAATGTACTATTATAGAAAACAGCAAAATGTCAAGGTCACAGTAGATTCAGGGAAGCCAGAGATTGAATTATCAAATTTCAAATCTAATATCATTCTAGTTAACTGCACGTGAGTAGATAATGCCAAAAAACGTTAGCGGAGCAGCACAGCCTAATGCTTAATGAATCGATTTTAAATCTAAAATACCAGGCTATGCATCTTTGGTCTTCTATTGTCTTAATTTCTAAATAAGAAAACTATTCTGTATACTTCAAATGACTAGTGGAGGCTAAAAATACTCATGGAAAGTACTTTGAGGAATCTGACATACATTGTACATTCAATAAATATGAGATATTACTGAACAATGTTTGTAGTCTGAACATGTTCATGAATTATCTCTTTGCTCTTTTAAATTATCATCAAATGACAACAGACAAAATATTCAAATAAGAATTAACATATGCCAATGATCACCTTTGGAGCTAAATTTGAGGATTTGACAGGGTCTTCTACTGATGTCTACAGAGCCACACAACTTTGATTTACTCAGATGGAGAGACCAGAGACAGATATAACGTATTTCCTCGGGACCTACCTCTCTGCCTCAACCAGATGATCAAAATAAAAGAAGGAGGAGTGGGTATGGGAATGGAAGAACAGTTTTAGTGTTACTTGAGACAAAGGAAACAATAGATATGACAATCAGAGGAGGTTAAACCACTCAGCATCCTAAACAGAATTGCAAGTGAGGTGGTGGGAAGTTAGCTCATATGTGTTAACCTCGTTAATTTTTCCTTGAGGAAAGAAACATTTTCTCTCCTTCATGGTAAACAAACAAAAAACAAACAACAGTGATGGAATAAGCATTCTTAGACTAAACATTTCAGATGGGTCAGGATATTAGTTCAGTAGAAATACTTTCTGCATGTATTCATTCTTTTAACAAATATTGATTGAGATAACTCACGTCAGGCTTTGTGCTGACACTAGAAAAAGAAACGCTGATATAAATAGGCTTTGTGCTATACAGATTATAGGTACAGTTGATCAAATTAGTTACTAGAGGACCTTACTTGGAGAAGATTTTGTGCTTTTTGATATATAGGTAATAGTATTTCCCCAAAATGTAGTATAGTGCCTCGCACAAGTCCTTTTTAATACAGACTGTGTATTTAAGCATTCCAAGTCTTCACTCTTTTAATGAGAAATCTGAACTAGATAAATGGTTTTTAAATCTTGCCTTTATGCAGACTTCTTAAGCAGATGTAATGAAACTGAGAACTTTAAAGCATGAGTTGACAAAACATTCTATGCTTGATCTCTCCTCAGTGCCTTCTATTTTCCCTACTGTACTCCCAAAGAGCCCTTATCTTAAAGAACATATTTGAAGCTCACTGGACCTATGAGCAGCAAAACTTTCTCCACTTATTAAAGCGGATAATTGCAACAAGTTCCAACTGTAGCACATATGACAGAATGTGGGCGTGAAAAATACACTGCTAACAGAATCACCTCTTTGAAATCATGCTTTTCTTTAAAATGTAACACAACAGAGGAAAAGATCTGTACATTTCTAAGAACATCTCAGCAAACACGTGCTTATATGAATTATAAATATTATTCATTACAAGGACAGTACTATACAAGTAACTTAAAACATTGTTTTGTGTTTAAACGTCTATTGTTATGCTCACGTGCGAAATGTTCAATAAAACACTCGTGTAAGAAGCTGTTAAAAATTTTTCCTTCTTTGAGAGTCCCTGAATTTGAACTATTAGTGATTTTTATTATATTATTGGTCTGCCTTATAAAATTTAAAATTGGGCATACATCTATACATTTTCAGATATATGTATTAAAATATTCTGTCAGTCACTAATTTGCCATTATACAACATATAATAATATATATCGGCCCAGTGTTTCAGAATGACAGTGCTAGCTGTTTCCTTTTTTCTGTGCCTCTGTTCTTTCTGCTCATTTAAAACACACAGCATTGAGTAGAAGCAAAGCTATCAGAATAACCACTTTATACTAGCACTCATAGGACACGGTACAGTTGAACAAAGAAATTGGCAAAGGGTAAGATCTTGACAGGGTTTTTTCTGTTCTTTGCTATTTCTCCTGGGCACATGCAGATGGCTGTATCAGAATGGGTGCAGTGTTCAGTCTGAGGTTTACCAACAATGTAGATTTAGAAGGTAGAATAAAGAAAGTCATCAATGAACACTGTAATGGCAGGAAATGGTTCAAAAGGGGGCCCTGTGTTGCATACAAAAATATCCTACAAACCTAAGAATAACTTACTTGAGTAATCATTAATTATAAAGTGTAGATTTTCAATTTTGGCAGAATGTGCCCAGCTGTAAAAAGCAACACTGAATAATGTAGTTATCTAACATCTTTGGAAGCTAATCTTTATTGCTTGGGTATCATCGATGCATTTGTATTCATATAAAACATCAACACATACAGAATGTTAGTGATGTACCACATGTCATACATGAGCCAGAGAGAAAATAGTGGGCAAGACAGCCTTGGTTACACTGACACAGAAACCTTATCCAGTGAACAGACATTCAGTTAAGTCCAAAAATCTACTTAATAATGACATGTACTATAAAGAATATTGCCTAGGGAGCTTCCTAGTCTACTGAAGAAATCAGGATCTTTGGAGTCACAGATACTCACCTTCAGAATTATCCTTTAAAAATTCAATTTATTTATTTTAGAAAAATAGTTTAATCTCTAAGAAAGAAATTGTTTTAACTAACTGAACAACAGATATGACTGCTTCATAGTATTACCTCAAATATCAAATCAAATAGTGAATACACACAATGCAGATATTTGATGACATTTCATATAGGTTGCATAAATTTTAATAAAAAAGGAGAAGTTAACAAGGTTCAGACATTTTTACCTAAATTATTTCTTTTCTTTTTCTTTTATCTTTTATTATTATATGCTTATAGTACATAATGATCACAGTCCTTGTGAAGAATTGATACATTTACATAACACACCTTAAATCTTTTTTTTCAATTCCTTTCCCTCCTCTCCTCCCTCCATCTCCTGTATTTATTGGTCATTTGTATTTTTATTCTGAGAAAGGACTGTCCATTTTAGTTGCCTATTTTTTGATTGGGATTTTTATTTTAGCGTGATCTATTTTTTATCTCATTATGTATTCTACAAATCAGTTCTCTTTCTTAAGAACAGATGCAATTTTCAAAAATTTTTTTTAATGTTTGATAGGTTGTCTCCTCACTGTGTTGGTTGTTTTCTTTGTTGCACAAAATCTTTTTAAATTTGATGTGATTCCATTAGTTGATTCTTGGTATAATTTCTTGTTCATTTGGAGTTCTGGTCAGAAGGTCTTTCCCTATACCTACTTCTTGAAAAGCTTTACCCATTTAATCATCCAGCAGATTTTTTTCTTTAAGGTTTAGATGTTTGATCCATTTCTATTTTAATTTAGTACATGGTGAGAGATGTGGGTTCAGACTCAGTGTTCTGTACATGAACAGCCAATTTTCCCAGCACCATTTGTTAAAGAGGCACTTTAGCCTCCAGTACAGGACCTGGTAGCTGAATGTGATCAGAGTCCTTTCTGTACCTTCTATTCTGCGCCACTGATCCATTAGTCTGGTTTTTGTTGATTCTGGTTGTTCAGGATTTTTATATCTGTCTTGGTTTAGTTTTGGTAGTTCATCTTCATCTAGGAATCTATCCATTTCTTCAAATTATTAAAGTACAGGTTCTCAACATAGTCCCTAATAACCTTCAGGGATTCAGCACAAAATCTTTGTGATTTTTGCCTTTTTCATTTCTAGTTTTTGAAAAGACCGAATTTTGCTGCTGATCATCACTCCACATTCTAAACTATTATTTGTCAGGAAAGTCTGTAGGCCTACAGCATCCTTTCCAGAAAGAGTCACTAATTAGAGTACAGGTTCTCAACATAGTCATTAATAACAGTGGAGCAGAGTTGATTCTTACTACTTGAAAATCTTACATACTGCCAACATGCTTAGTGTTTAAAATTTATTTGTAAGTTTCAAATAAATTCTTCAAGAACTTTTGGTGGCTGATGATGTCAGAAGATAAACTAATATCTTTCCTTATGATCCTCCTGGCTGCCATCTCTATGACAAAAGACAGATTAACAAAAGAAAATCATACAAATTTACTTAACCAAAGATTTAGTTGGTACAAGGGTCTTCCGAAGTGAGTACACAAAGACCCAAGGAAAACTGCATTTTTATACTTAGGTTGGAGAATAAATGAGTAATCATGTAGATGCGTGATTGAACAAAAGTAGCTATGTTAGCCAGGAATATAGCTTAGTGGCACAATACCTGCCTGGCAAGCGCAAGGTCATGAGTTCAGTTCCCAATAAGAAAAAAAAAAAGTAGCTATGTCCTATTGAGAATAAATGAGGAGAACTTAGCTGGGTCTATTCTCAGTTCAATAAAAGAGTTTGGGTCTTGCCCCCCAACAGCTGCTAATGGGGCAGCCTCAGGAACATCACCGAACACTTCTGAATCTTGTTTCCCTTTTTCTAAAGAACATAAAATATTTCAGGATGAGTTGTCTAGATGACTGAATATTATAAAGGGAACTGTATTGTATATAGATGAAATAGATAGTGAAGATAGAGGGATAGATGAAAGATAAACAGATTTCTACTGGGAACAATGATTTAATATTTGTTACTTCAATGTTAATGAAGACTTCCTAAAACATAATTACCAGGATTAACAAAAATATGATTATATGTTTTATTATATATTTTTCAAAGTTACTTTCAATTTTGTGTGCTATTAAAGCAAACATCAAATAATAAACTACCATGGAATGTAACCAAAACATTTCGATCATTTTTTTTCTAGACTAGAAAAAGCCACCAGTGCTAGTGTTAGAAGACAATGAGATTCAGAGAGAAGATGGAGAAGTTTACCTTTCATTACAAACTAATTGAATGTCACTTTATTTATAATGACATCATCAAAGACTGTGATTTTTACTTCTATAGATAAAACTACAAATTTTTAAATTAATTTTATTGCTACACTTTTGATATACATAATGATCATATTCATCATAGGGAATTTGTATCTGTAAAAATATATACTGTTTTTTATTTTTCCCTATTCCTCTTCCTTCCTTTCAACTCTTCTTCCCCTCGGTCTTTACAAAAGCTTTGTTTCCATTGTTTTCTTCTATACTCTTTTTTTTTCTATTTCTTTCCCCTTCCTCTTTCTCCTTCCGATTTGAACATTCTCTTCTTGCATTCATAATACATTTTGGTCTTAACCCTTTCAGTTTCTCACACAAAAGAAATAATGTGATATTTAAACACTGGTGTCCAATTTATTTCACTTAAGAGTATGGTCTTAAGGTGCATTCATTTATCTAGAATGGTCTCAAGTTTAACCTTCTTTATGGCCAAGTAGTATTACATTTACATGGTATTTTAAAAAAACACACATTTTCTTTATTCATTCATCTGTTGAAGAGCATTTAGACTTTTCCCAAGATTTAGCTATTGGAAATTGTGCTGCTATAAACATGGGTGGGTAAATATCACTTTGGTATGATGATTTTAATTCTTTCAGGAAGATACCAAGAAGTGGAATATCTGGGTCTAATGGAACCTTTAATTTTAATTTTTTTAGGAATCTCCACACTAATTTTCACAGTGGTTGCACTGGTCTACACTCACACCAACAGTGGAGAAGGGTTCCTTTTCCCCCAAAGCCCTGCCAGTATTTGTTATTGGTTGATTTCCTGCTAATAGGCATTCTTTCCAGGGTCAGATGCAATCTCAGTGTTGTTTTAAAATCCATTTCTTGAATGATCAGTGATGTTGAACATTGTTTCCTATATTTATTTGCCATTTGTACTTCTGTATCTGAAAAGTATTTATTCATCTGTGTAATTCTTAGGTATTTGTATCTTCTAGATATTAGTCCTTTGTATGAGGAATAACTGATAAAGTTTTTGCCCATTTTGTGGTTGTCTCTTCACTCTGGTGGAGGTTTCTTTTAGCTGGGCAAAAGTTTCTTAATAAGATAAGATCCCAGATGCTGATTCTTGGTAATATTTCCTGCATAATCAGGTTTTTTTTATAAAGCCTTTGCCTACACATATGTCTTCAAGAGTTTAACATAGTCTACCTTCCAGCAGAGTTAGTCCTTCTGTTTTAATATTTACATCTTTGATGCATTTCGTTTTAGGTTAGTGTATGGTGAGAGATGTGGTTCTAGGCTTAATCTTTGGTGTATAGAAAGTCAGTTTTTCCAGTGTCATTTATTAAAAAGGTTATCTTTCATCCAGTGAACATGTTTGGCCCCCTTTGTCCAAGATAAGGTGACTGAATGTGTTTGGAAAAATTTTAAAAGTTTTGACATGGTGCGAAAGTATAAGACTGCAATACGTATTAACAAGAACAATCAAATATTATTGCATTCCAATTACTTAAGTAAGGAAAACAATCACAATAGTTTACAAGGATATGTAAGTCACTCTCAATAACTTGTTATATTTTGAGGAGAACAGAAACAACCAATATCATACTTGCATTTACATTGATTACCAGTGATTGTAACTGTGTAATGACATAACATTAATGCAATTTTTGAATTTCTTTACTCGAAAGCAAATATTTTAAGAAACTCTACTGTATTTCTCTCTTTATTAAAAAATAAAAATTTTCACGTCAAAATATAACTGAACACGAAGTATTTACTTTGATTTGTATGATCCAAATACTTCAGAGGGACTAATTTAAACTGGAGCTCTAAATTACTCAAGGTTGTAATGTCAAATAATATATTGTGAAAAATAAATCGTGATAATTTAAATACAGTCTTTCTTTTTTAGTCATGAGGCTTTTTTAGTAAAGTTTGCAGCAAGATCTGTCATGTACTTCAAAATGCACCTGAAATTATAATCTTAAAACATCTCAGAGATATGCTAAGCAAAATCAGCTGCTCAAAATTAATGTTCATATACATTAACTGTATTTTAAACCAACCTCATACTTAAGGAACTGATAGAATAAAAACATTTTTAAAATATGATACAAGTTAAATATCCCCAATTTAGACAAAAATAGCTTTACTCTCAGTGAACTGCCAGCCAAAGACACTGGTTTTCTTCCTTTCTTCTCTGCCTCAGACAACTAATTTACAGTGTTCATTAAGACATGCGTTGTACACATGAGTGCTTAAAGTAAGAGAAATGTAACAATGAGGATATGCATGCTATTTTTTTGGATGCTAACCTAAAATAAATTAATATTTTCTTCTTAGAAGAATAAAACATGGTAGTATTTTGGCCTTGATTTTACCAACTCATTAATATTTTCAGGAACCCCAAAAGTAGGTGCAGATAATTAAAATAATCACATTAAGAAGGCTTAGAGTCATAATTACAGTGTAATTTTTACTCTGCAACAATAGGACTTGAATAAAAAGAGGTAAAAGTAAGGAATAAGAAACCTGAATGAAATTATATAATTCTCTCATGGTCCTGTAACCAAAATAAACTCCCAGAATTCTTCTTTTTCCATATGATTGCAAATT
>RJWT010050993.1:0-10769 GCA_004365215.1 Cuniculus paca
TACATTTACTATCCTCTCATCTGCAGCCCCATCGCATAGCAACACAGTGTACTGGTGAGTCCTGGGGGTTTCCCTCACGTCCTAGCCACTCTCCTTATGACTGAGACAACGCACCGGACACGTGGAACTTAAGGAAGTTTGTTTAGGCTCACGTTTTCAGTCCATGGATGGTGGAAAGGTTGGGGTGGAGGAAAGCTTTCACCACACAGCTGCCAAGAGGTAAAATGCGAAGGTGGAGCTGGGGATGAAGACGCACCCTCACAGGTCACATCCCCGGTGACTGCCTCTTTGGGACCAGTCCCCACCTCTTCCCCGGACACTCAGTCACCACACTTAACAGTGGATGAGTCTGTACCTGGACACAGCGCCCACAGGATCTAACCACTCACAAGAGTGTGCCTCTGACTGCCTGAAAATCTGGGAGGTGCTTTAGATCTAAACCACAGTACCTCACGATTGTGGCATTGTGGGTGCTGGGCTCATTGCTAGTGCCCTGAATCATGACACGGTATCACACCACATATCACCAGGCCTGGAAAAAGATCAAAATTCAAAGTCTGAATTATTGTTTTTACTGGATGGGTATTGTTATGCACCATTGTTAAGTAAAAACACAAGTAAGCGGACCTGCTGTAAATCAGGGATCATTTGTGTATGTTTTCAAATGTTCAAGGGAAAATAAGAGGAAGCTATTGTCTCTTCTCTAGAAGGGGCTACATGGAAAAAGCAGAGTCTGGCACAGAAGTTCCACTCATGTTTCAAGTCCTGCTAGAGAGGAGGAGAGTTTTTGCAAACTACAAACATGAATACATCTGTTTCCAGTTGGAAATAAACCATCCCAGGGCTTTGTGAAGGTCCAGGGAACCATGGAGTAGGATGAAGTTTGTTGTTTGTGTGGATTAACTGATAGTCAACTTGTAACACCCAGCTGAACTGAATGAGCATGGTGCCGGGTGTGGAAGGCCCGCCTGAGGATTGTTGCCAGCAGCATAAAAGGAGAACTGGAGGGGAAGATGGTGTGCTGTTGATTCCCCCAGAAGCTTGTCATGCTGTCTCTCCTGATACGAACTCAGCTGTTCTCATCATCGGAGGAGCTCGGGTCCTCGCTGTCTCTGAGGATGGCTGTGGTTCTCTTCAGGGAAGCTCTGGTCCTCACCTTGAGCATCGCTTCCTGGCTGCAGTGCAGATCCATCAGCCTGCCGGCACAGATCCTTCATCCCACTGGCGCAGACTTTCTAGCTTCCACCACTGATCTTTAGGCCTTCCCAGTGCAGATCCTTGATACGGCCTTGCATGAGACGTTGTCATGGTCTCTAGGCCTCCAACTGGACTTGTGGAAGACATTGCTATGGGCTCTAGGTCTTCAACCAGGCTCGTGGAGGACTTTGCTGAGGGATCCAGGCCCTTAGTTGGTTTCTTTGGGTCTCTAGTGCTTGGACAGATTGCTTGTACTCTTCCACATTTAACTCTTTGGGTGAGTATTATAAAATAAACCTATGAATTGTGTGTCCTGTATTAAATCTATTCCCTTAAAAACCCTGACTACAACATTGTTGAACTCCGCTATGATCAGAAATTAGAAATGAAGTAGAAAAGGTGTATGTGTTTGTGTGTAAATGTGTGTATTCGTGTGTATTTGTGTGTGCATATGGGTATGTGGGTGTTTTAAGAGTAAGGCAGAAGCTGGCTAGGTGTGGTGGTCCCTGCCTATAATCCCAGCCTTCTGGGAGGCCAAGACAGGAAGATTGCATGATCAAGTCAGCCTGGGCAATCTGGGGACTTATTAGAACTTGTCTCAAAACAAAAAAAGGGGGGTGGGCCTGGGAATGTAACTCAGTGTAAAGACCCTGGATTCAATCCCCAGTATGGGGGACAAAAAGAAGTAAGGTAGAACATAATGCAGTGTGTCAGTCAAAATTATCCAAAGACACACACACACACACAGGGTTAGGGGGTATTGATTATAAAGAGCTGGCTCACATGCTCAAAGAGTAGAAAGTCTGAATCTGCAGTGTATCCCCCAGCCTAAGACTCAGGAGCACTCACATGCAGAAGAAGTCAGAAACACCTGCAGGAGAGCTCTCTTTTGTTTGGGAGACTGTAAGGCTGTTAGCTGAGAACCTGACCTTACAGAGGGCAATCTACTGTACTCCTAGTTCACCAATTTCCACGTTAATCCCACACCAAAGTGCTCTCCAAAGTGGATGTATCCAGTTAACCATCAATCAGGCAGCAGGGCCTCTGGGGCCACAGGAGGGAGTGAGAGCTGCCCCAGGCAGATATGGGGGGATCCACTCAGCGAGATACACTTGGGGAGGGTGGCCAGGTGCTCAGCGCCATTTTGGAACATTCAGTGCTGGGCAATCACTGAGGTGAGTCTAGTAAGGGTGGCATTGCTCTTTTGTGGCAGGAGCAAAGCCAGCAGGATGAACTAAGGTAAGGCGGGAGATCAGATGGTGTGATAGTCAACTTTTGATCATTGTAACAAAATATGTAAGATAACTAACTTATAAAGACAGGGTTATTTTGGCTCACAGTTTTGGAGGACCAAGCGCATGACCAATTGGCCTTATTGCTTTAAACCTGTGGTAAAGCAGCACATCATAGCAGGAAAGAAAAAGAAAGAGGACAGGGTCCTATTGTTTCCTTCCGGGTCCTGCCCCTAATGACTGAGGGACCTCCCACTATTCTCCCTCCCTCCCAACGGCACCCCCTTGGGGACCAAGATTTTATCACATGGGTCTCTTGGGGGATGCTTATCCCAACTGCAGTTGATGATGTCTCAGGACCTCCTCGAGATCCACTTGGCTTTAAGGAAGACCACAGCTCAGGGATGAGCACTGGACAGGGCCACTGGGACCTAAGGAGAGAAAACCTAAGCAGAAGTCAATGTTGTGCTCTGAGCCAATCTAGGGGAGAGGCAGGAGACCAGGGCTGGTTTGAGGCCCAGGCCTCACTACTTGATTGTCACTCAGTGCTGAGGTGGCAGCACAAGAAGTGAGTGCGGCTCAGGTAAGGCCCAGACCGTGGGATCCTACTGGCTGAAGGCTGAAATTGCAAGTGGAGCCATCAGGAAAGTTAGCGATGATGAAGTACAGAAAGCAGGGAGAGAAAATGGAGAAGTAGCTAATGCACATCCAGCAGCTGAGAGACTCTGCTTCTGTAGAAATGTACGCACCTAGCACAAGTAGCCTCCTACCATTTCTTAGTACTACTTTAAGAAAACACTTGTCACCAAGATCTTCGGTCACCCTAACTCAAGAAATGACTTTTCATCGGTCTGACACTAAATGTTGACACATGAGAAACAGAGAAACGGTGGCTTTATTCCATCATCTAAAAACCAACAAAGAGTAAGAGCCTAAAATTCTAGCTTCACTCCTTAGTGACGATTCCAGTAGCTGAGTGCACACAGACGCACAGCGGATGAAAATTTACCACACTTTATCAAACAACCAGTTATACAAAAGAGATTCCTGGCTTCCTTCAAGGCCACATTATGTGAAAGAAATCATAAATCTAGTATGCATCTATCTTAGCAGCCTGACAAGCTATGAGAGATTTATTTATACCACACTTTTGGAGAAGTTACTATTAATAGTGGAGTTGGTTCCTGTTATCAATCAATGTATTCATCCAAAAGCAAAATATCTTCTAAATCAAAATACAATGTATCTTTTTGGACAAGGTCCATTTTCCTACTTCTGAGTACATGGTGATAAAACATGATAGATTATTTAGCTTCCTCAGAAGGGGCTAGAAAGCTATTTTCAGAGAAAATTCCCTTGATCGAACGTTCTTTCTTCTTCAGGAACTTTTACCTTCCTTAGCCTAAAAGACAACTGTTAAAGAGGTTTAGAAATGCAAAAGAGTCTTGTGTTCTTAAATGGCTCACTACCTGTATTTTTCTAAATTCAGACATTCAAATTTCTCCCACTGATTCATGTGGGAAATGCCTCCTTAAAAGGACCTCTTTCCATCAAATGGCAAAGACTTGTATTTTTTAAGTGCACATGAGACAGAGGGAGCTCTGCACAAGTCGTGCGAGGGTTAATATTGCAGTAAAGAGAGGGTGAAAACCCAGCACGTTAATTACTGACTGAGGTATTTCTTACCTGGAAAATTTCCTTAAGAATTTTAAAACCTTCAGATAGGAAGCAAAAAGGAGGGGGTAAAGGTAAAATTGTTAACATCTAACAGCTCTTCGTGTTCAATACCTTCTTTGTGAAGTCAGCTAGCTCATTATGAGGACCTAAGTCTAGAGGAGCCAGAAGACTGACCAAAGTTACCAAAATTTGAAAAGACTACAGTCAAGAGACACAGGGAGAAAGTCCCGCTGTTCCTCCCAGTCCCAGAGGGTCACTGTGGAATGCAGAACCCCAGTCTTCCTGTCGTGGCTTGAGCAAGTCTATGGCTGTCTCGAGAGGGCTAGAGTCTTTGTAAAATGTGTAGTCTGGCAATGAGAGCCAGATGGGATGAGCAAAAAGGACAAGTCTCACAGAACTGGGCTGAATGTAAACATTTATTAGCAAGTAAACACAGAGTCCTATACTACTCACCCGTGCGATGCTAGGAAGTAGCCCTTCTGTCTTGGGCTCTCGTACAAGATTTTGGCTGCTCACAGTAAAGGAGACTGAGGCTCTGGGGCAGGTTGGATTGCCTTCTAGTCAGGCAGTTCACAGTCTTCCCTACAGGGACACATGATGCAACAGACCTCATGGTCTGGCTCCACGAGGCTCCTGGGATGCCACCGTTGTTGGACCATTGTAAGAGCTGCCCTTACACCCTCTCTAGCCAGTTGCGTGGTTTGACTACCACTTATCTCAATGGTATAAAATTCTTAGATAACCCCCAGAATGAATTTTTGATAACTCCGTTGGAAATGCTTGTACACATGGCTAATTTTATGTGCCACTTTGACAAAGCTATGATATCCAGTGTTTGGTCAAACACAAGTCTAGGTGTTGCTGTGCAGGTTACTTCTTTAGCTGTGATTAGCACTGATGAGTAGATTTAAATAAAGGAGATCAACTCCCACAACATTGGTAGGCCTCATCTAGTCTGCTAAAGACCTTGACAGGAAAGACCAAGTCCCCAAGGAAGCAGAAATTCTGCCTCAAGTCTGCAACATGGAAATCCTGCCTCTCTGAGTGTCCAGTCTGCTCTACAAATTTCAAACTTGCCATCTTCTACACTTGTGTAAGTCAATTCCTTAAAATGCATCTTTTTCTCCTTCTTCTGATTTCTCTCCCCCCCTCTTATATATACATTATCTCTCCATATTTGAGCATTCTGCACCCATGGATGCAACCTACCAGGGATCAAAAACATTTGAAAAAGATTGCATTTGTATTAAACATATATCTTCTTGTTTTCCTGTCATAATTCCAGTATAATACAGTATAACAATATATAGTATATAGATTGTATTAAGTATTTTAAGTACTCTAGAAATGATTTAAATTACATGGGAGGATGTACATAGGTTATATATCAGCACAGTGGTATGCCATTTTATATAAAGCACTTGAACATATGTGAATTTTGGTATTGGTCAGGGATCCTGGATCAACCCCCATGCATGCTGAGAAGCAACTGTATGTATAAACACACAGTGGTTTTTGAAGTGCCCAGACTATATATGTATATCTGGGAAAAGCACCTGATTTGGTACTTCGATAGTTAAGTAACCACCTCTAAACTGTGCACCGAGGTGAACTTATTCTCACAAACATTTAACACAATGTTAAAATAAATTGAGCTGACTGTTATAGCTCATACCCCAGCCTTCTGGGAGGTTGAGGCAAGAAAATTGGAAGTTTGAGCCCACCCTGGGTAATTTAGTGACTTAGTGAGACCCAGTATCAATAAAAAATAAAGGTTGGGAGGAGAGCTTTTCCAAGGCAAACAGAGCCACCAGGCTACACCAGCTGTCCTAGGCCCCACACAACTAGTAGTACATTCTTCCTTAAATACAAAAAGAAAAATATCCTCAGCTGTAATTCTAAGGGAAACTTTTTAAAGTATAAAATTATGAGAGTTATGATGACCTTCTAAAGGGCTATAGCAAGAGTGCGAATCTCTGAATCAGACACTGAAGAAAAGCAGGCATCCGAGGTGGGAGTGATAAAATAAAGACTGATGTGGGAGGTAAGTGAAAAGAGAAACATACAGAAAAAAATCTAATATCTAATCTAGAAGACAAAACTGACATACAAGACCATATACTTACAGGTATCTTAAAAACAATAATAAAACAAGGAAAACTAATCCAACAGCTACTAGATGACTCAAAGAAGACTAACCTAAGACTAATTGGAATAAGAAAAAAAATCAGAGGACATCGTGTATGCAATTAAAAAAAAATCTACTTACAAAAATTATAGCAGAAAGCTTTCCAGGTACAGGGAAAGAAGTCAACATACTGGTAAGTGAGGCAAATAGAACCCTAAATAATTAGGATGAGAGAAGAAACTTCCCATGACACATTATGGTCAAAATCCCAGAAGTCCAACACAAGGAGAGAATCTTAAAAGCTGTCAGAGTGTCCTCTTCTAACCACTCAAAAAACCACTTATAACAGTAAATCCATTACGATTACAACAGACTTCTCAATATAAACCTTAAATACCGGGAGAACTTGAAGTGTTTAACTCCTAAAAGAAAACAACTGTCAACCCAAACTACTATATCCTGTAAAATTATCTTTCAATTGGTGTAGAAATAAGAATATTCCATGACAAAGAGCACTTTAAGGAATGCAGGGCCGGGCATCTAGCTCAGTGCCCTAAGTGCCTGCCTGGCAAGTGCTAGGTTGTGAGTTCAATTCCCAGTGCCACCAAAAAAAAAAAAAAAAAAAGGAATTCAGGCACACCAAACTAACACTCCAAAAAATTCTTGGATAGTTGGAGATGTCTTACACAGAAATAATGAAATTAAAAAAAGAAGTCAAAACCTCCAATAGAATAAATACATTGAGCAGGATAAACAATTAAACAAAAGGGAAAAATAAAGAAATCAACAACAGAAAAATAATTCAATGACAGGAATAAGTCAGCATCTTTCAGTAATAACTCCCAATATGAATGGCCTCAACTCATCTGCTAAAACACATTGGCATTGAATCAATAAACAAAATTCAATGTTTTGCTGCATAGGAGAAAAACATCCAATCCAAAAAGAAATTCTAGACTAAACAGCAAAGAATTCCATGCATCGAGACACCAAAAGTGATCAGGAGTAGCAGTACTATTCTCAGACAAAATGAACTTCAAGCTAAAACTGATCAGAAAAGGCAAAGGTCATTATGCATTAAAAGAACAATTCAACTGGAAGATAACAAATGTAAATATATATGCACCACATACTGACACACCCAACTTGATTAAACAAACTCTACTGGACATAAATATCAGATAAACTCCAACACAATCACATTAGGATATCATAATATGCCATTTTCACAAATAGATCAACTAGAGAAAAAAATCAAGAAAGAAATATCAGAGCTGAATCATACCATTGAACAGATGGACATCATAGATATCTACAACCTGTTCTACCATACACATTCTTCTCAGTAGCATGTAGAACTTCCTCCAAAACACATTACATCCTAGCCCATGAACCTTACTTAAATAAATACAAAAAATCAAAATTATTCCCCATGTATATTGTCAGATCACAGTGCACTAAAACTAGAAATCAATATCAAAAGAAGCCACAGAAATTTTGCAAACACCTGTATGCTATATAACACACTCTTGAATAATCAATGAGTCATAAAAGAAACCAAGGAAAAATTTAAATAATATCTGCAATGGAACGATAATGCCAGTACAACAAATCAGACACAATAAAAGCAGTCCTAAGAAGACTTTTGCCACAAGTGTCTACATTAGAAAAACAGAGTGAGCTCAAGTAACGATGAAGCTCAAGGTCACAGAAAAAAGAAAAGTCTAAATCTAGACCTACTACAAGAAAGAAAATCAAAGACCAGAGCAGAAAATCATGAAGTAAAACAAAAACAAAACCAAAAACAAAAACAAAGAATTAACAAATAAAAGAGCAGATTCTTTGAAAGAAAAAAATGAAATACACAAACTCTTAGCCAATTTTACTAAAATAAAGACTGATATCAATGCAATAAGAAATGAAAAAGGCAATATCACAATAGAGACTACCAGAATCTAGAAGATTATTAATGAATACTATGCAAACTTGTACTCCAACAAGTAGGAGAATTTAGAAGAAATGGACAGAAAACTAGACCTATGTGAGTTACCAAAATAGAACAAAGAAGATATAAAAACCCTAAACAGTTGAATAACAGACAATGACATTGAGGTAAGAATAAAAAATTTACCAGCTAAGAAGACTCCAGGACTTGATGGATTCACCACTGAATTTTTCAAGAACTTCAGAAAAGATCTAACACAAATAACCCTCAAACTCTTTAATAAAATTGAAACTTTTTCCTAAAGGCTAGCATTACCTTGACTCTAAAACTAGACATAGACTTAATTAAAAAAGGAAACAGCAAGGTAATTTCTTTAATGAACGTAGATGCAAACATTCTTAGCAAGGTAAATGGAATAACAAATAGAATGCAACAAATCTTCAAAAATATCACACATCATGACCAAGTGTGTTTCATCCCAGGAATACCAGGATGGCTCAACATATATGAATCAATAAATGTAACTGATCAAACATTGAGAAACAAAGATAAAAATCACATACTCATCTCAATAGATGCAGAAAAAGCCTTTGAAAAAATCCAATATCTTTTTGTTTGGTTTGGTTGTACTTTGTTTTGTTCTGTTTGGTTGTATGCTTTAAAAAAAAAAAAGACAAAATCCAATATCCACTCATGAAAATATTCCAGAAGAAAATAGCTATGGAAGGACACTGTCTCAACCTGAAGAAAGCCATTTATGACATACCTACTGCCAACATCATACTAAATAGGTGAAAACTGAAAACTTTTTCCTTGAAATCAGGAATGAGACAAGGATGTCCATTATCACCATTCCTGTTTTGAATATAATGTTCAAAACATTAGCCAGAGCAATCATGCAAGAGAAAAAATAAAAAGGACATGTACAGGAAAATAAGAAGTCAAACCATCTTTGTTTACAGAAGATATGATCCTTTACACAGAAGACCCAAAAACTCTAGGAACTAGTAAATTCATCAATATAGCATACCGCAAAGTCAACACACAAAAATATGTTTCTATACATCAATAATGAATTCACCAAAAAAACAGGAAAACAATACCATTTACAATAGCTCCAAGAAAACTTAAATACTTAGGAATTAACCTAATCAAGGAAGTGAAAGATCTCTACAATTAAAATTGCAGCACAGTGTAAAAGGAGATCAAGGAGAATATCATAAATGGAAAGATACTTCTGTATCTGTCCTGGTAGACAGAACCAATACTGTCAAAATGGCTATATTACTGAAAATGATATACAGATTGCATGCATTCAACAGCATTCCTTACAAAACTAGAAAAAACATTGTAAAATGTACATGGAACAAGAAAAGACTCAGAATTGCAAAAGCAATCCTGGGCAAAAGAGCAAAGCAGGAGGCATCACAATCTTGGATTTCAAGCTATATTACAAAGCTATTGTGATAAAAATGACATGGTACTAGCAAAAAGAAAAGACAAGACAAGACAAATCAATGCAACAGAGACATGCAACAGAAACAATCCCAGGTGCAAAAGTCACCTGATATTTGACAAAGAGACCAAAAACATATACTAGAGGAAAGATTGCCTTTTTAACAAATGGTGCTGGAAAAACTGGCTATTCACATGCAGAAGATTGAATCTTGACCAACATCTATCACCACACACCAAAATAAAATCAAAATGAATGAAGGACCTAGATAATAAAGCAGAATCACTTAACCTACCATAAGACAAAATAGGTAAAATTCTTGAAGAGATAAGCATAAGCTAGGACTTTCTTAACAGAATCCCAAACGCACAAGAAGCATCAAGAATCAGCAAATGAGACTATATCAAATTAAAAGACTTCTGTACAGTAAAGGAAACAACCAATAGAGTGAAGAGAAAACCTAGAGAATGGGCAAAAAATTTTGACAGCTATTTTTCAGACAGGGAACTAATATCTAATATGTAAATAACTTAAGAAATCAGATCCTCCCCACATAAAAGACCCAATCAAAAATGTGCAACTGAAATGCATGGACACTTCTTATAAGATGTGTAAATGGCCAAAAAGCACATTAAAAATGTTCAACATCTCTGGCCATCAGAGAAATGCAAATCAAAACACCACTGAAATTCCATATTGCTGCAGAAAGAATGACCATCATCAAGAAATCAAAAAAATGCTGGCTGCAGAGGAAAATGCGCCCATCTAGATTGCTGGTGGGAATATAAACTAGTACAATCACTATGCAAATCATCATGGAGTTTTCTCAAAATTTTAAAACCAGAAATTCCAGCTGTATCTTCCCAAAAGAGTTAAAGACATCATTTTACAGAGATATACCCATACACATAGTTATAGCAGCACAACTCACAATAGCTAAATCTTGGAAGCAGGCTATATGTCCATCAATAGGTGAATGAAAAAGAAAATATGATATTTATACAAAATAGAGTACTACTCTGCCATAAAGAAATATAAACTTCAGTTATTTATAGGAAAATACCTGTGGCTTGAGACCACAATATTAAGTAAAATAACTCAGACACATAAGCTTAACTATTGCAAAACTTCTCT
>RJWT010050994.1:0-10771 GCA_004365215.1 Cuniculus paca
CACAGCTCTTTCATGTTTCATTCTGCTTTATTTTTCATCATTTTTTTCTTTCTGTTTCAGTTCAGCATGGTTAATTCCTATTGACCTATCTTTCAAATTACAGGACTAGTTTTTCCTTTCACTATGCCATGTCTAATAATAAAATGCTCAGAAGCAATTTTTATATTTGGTACCTTTTTGTTTCATTTTTTACTTTCCATCCATCTGTCAAAATTCCCCATTTGCTCAGAAATGATGTTTACAACTTTTATCAGAAACTTTAACGTACTAATTGTAGTTATTTTTAACTTTATCTTTTGAAATAATATTAGACTTACAGAAGAGTGGTAATAATAATAATACGGAGTTCCTGGGTATGCTTAATCCAGTTTTCCCTAATATTAACACTTCATGTATTCATGGTAAAATTATCAGCTAAGAAGTTAAGATTGGCACAATGCTATTAGCTGACCTACATATTTTATTCAACTTTCACCAAGTTTTCCACTGTGTTTTTATTCTATTCCAGGATCTCACAGAGAGTCCCCACATTGCATTTAGTTGTCATGTCTCTTCAGTCTTCGCCAAACTTTAAGTGTTTCTTAATCTTTCCTTTTTTTATAATGACCTTCATGCCTTTGGAGACTGCTACTCAAAAAAATACGTTAGTAAGGAGCTGAGCTGAGTTTGGGAGGTGGTAGTGTCTCCACAATTACTCAGTGCAGCAGTGGTTTGCAAGGTTTTTAGCATTGTCTCGTCAGGGTGAGGACCAAGTAGGAGCTTCTTCTCAATGTTCCTGCTCAATGTGGGTTTTAGACTTACTCTGAACTTCAGAGGCATCTCACCGCATTCGTTTTCATCTATTTCATGTGGTAGACTAATGTTACTTGTTTCTCTATGCTTGCTAGCTTGGTAGAGAAGAATGGTAGGCATTTTTTATTGTTCTAGTTTGGCCTTGTTCTAAGACAAGCCCTATGCTCCTAAGTGTCAGGGTTAGGGCTTTCTCAGGATGATTTCCCCCTAGGGTTTGAGCCTGTCTTAGCTTCTGGGTGCATGTCACTTTCCCATCCTTCCCCAGGAGCTGTGGTGGTTTCTATTCTGTTTCTATCCCCCAGCTGAAGCAGGTGTTCACTTGGGCCTGTGAACAGCTGAGGCCCGGGTAAAGCAAGTCAGCGCATAGGACACAATGTTCAAGGAGACCCTTGTTCCCAAGCTTGTGCAAATGCAAAGTTGACACTGCACAAACCAGGAGTGAATGCCTTCCTACATTTGGCCTGTAAGAGCCTTGGCTACTTCATTGCAGTAGAGGCCCAGGGTCTAGCCTTGGCCCCAGGGCAGTGGTAGTGAGCCTATGGGTCCAGTGCCCTGCAGGCTGTTAGGTATCATTGAAAGCTCTAAAAGGTTTGCCATTAGTACCCTATGGACTACAGAACTCTCTGTTCTTCCTCTGATGGCTTAAGGCTTTTTATCCCACAGGAAGGATCCGTTAGGTCTATTTCACCTTTCCACCCCTTCACACAAGGAAGGTGTTCTCGGGTCTCAAGTCCTGCCTCAGGATCCCTTGTGAACAGGCTGTGGGGTCTGTGGAAGTGAGTAGATGCAAACTGACACTGTGTCTGTAATTCTCAGAGAATCTATAATTTCGCTGTAGTCTTTGCCTGTAACAGTATGTCAAATATTTTAGCTGAAACTTTAGCAGCTATTTTGGAGACCCTGTCTTCTCCAGCTCATGCTCTATCCCAGGTAAGCCTGTCTGGAAAATGCACATCTTTGCTTAGGTGTGGGCTACTTTGTTGTCCTGTGTCTTCAGTCCAATGGATGGAGGAAAAAAAAAAAAGGTTATGATTCTGGAGATTATTCAGATTTTAGTGCTTAACATAGGTATGAAGCTCTTTCTAGTTCCTTGCATCTTAGGTGAATTTTTCAGAAGTTTCAGGTGTCATTTTCTTGTCTTCTGATTTGCACTTATTTTTTGGTTAAGCTCCAAACACTCTTATCTTTATTTCTCTGTAGGAGAAAATTTCTTTTCATATTAATGTTTTAATATATGCTTTTATAATTTTTGCTAATTTTTATCTTACAATTTTCACAGTATTTCTCAGCAAATTGACTATGACCTGCTTTGGTGTAGTTTTGCTTGGGTTTATCTTTCTTTGTATTCATTGACTTGCTTGGATTTGTGGGTTTATGTTATTCATAAATTTGAGATTTTTCAGTTACTATTTCTCTAAATATTTTCTTCCTGTACCCTCTTCTTGCCTCTCTCCCGTAGGTCTCTTATGTAAAAATATGAAAGACCAAATGATATGGTTCTGCACACTAGTGAGACTTTGTTAAAGTTTTTGCCTTCCTTTTTCTTATTCTGTTCTATTTAAAAATGTTTTTGTTGCTTGTCAAATTCTTTTGTTGCATGCCTAATGTTTTTCTTCTATAGAGTGTAATAAATTCTTTCTCTTATCTGGTGATCTCACTTTTTAAAAATTTTTCATAGTCATTCCATTTGGCTACTTTTACAGCTTTTATTTTTATCATTATTATATTTATATTTTTTAGACATATTGACCATATTTATAATAGCGATCTATCTTTGAGTCTTGCTGCGAAGTCTTTTTTCTTTCATTTCTTTGTTTCTCTTGATTGATTTTAATTTTTGTTTTGGGCCACATTCTTTTGCTTTGTAGCAGGTCTGTTAGGCACATATTATCTAGATTTCCAGACCATAATAAATTATAAGGTAAAAAAATTGACAGTAGGAACAATGTTACCAGCAGAAACACTATCAGAAGCCAAAAGTGATGGTTGAAGACACAAAAAAGAAAAAAAAAATAAAGGTAAACTTGATACAAAAAATATGAAGACTTAAGAAGCATCTTTATTTGGGACCATTTCTTTACATTATATCAGAATTATGCCATTTTGTAACATGACACAATCTTTAATGAATAAAATAATGACTTGAATATGTTAGAAAAATCTATGGTATATTTAACATTTATTTAGAAGGTAGAGAAATGCAAACTATTACAGAGGTTGTTTCTGTATTCCAGGAATTTGTTTCCAGGTTCATTCCTGGATCAGGCCCCTGGCAAGATCTTGCTATGTGGGGAAAATCCTTTTTTCCTTTCTCTTCAGTTGGCTAAATTTTATCTTTTAGCTTTTAACTTAATAAAACTTGCCCAGGAATTTTTTTAAGTTCCACTTATATACACTTTCACTGGACCCTAGTCCTTCCCATTGTGACACTTAGTCATAATTACAGCAGCTTCTTGTGTTTCTTGATCAGTGTTTATCAATACCTCTAGACTTGGACCTCCACGTACGCACTGGGTTTAACTAACTATACATCACTCTGCTACCCAGGGTATGACAGGTATGCAGTAAATAAGTTTGTGAGTGAATCATGTTCAAATTAATGAAAAGTTTGATGTGTTGTCTATCTACAAAACCTTGCCCTTAATAAAAATGTGTACCCTTATGAATACTTACATTTCTTTTTAGTATATGGCTACTGTCCATGATAAATATGTTGAATGAATGATGCTAAACAACAATAAACTATACTTTGGTTCTTTTTCCTTAGAGCCAGTAGTTGTTAGCACCTGAGACTTGGCAGGAACCAAACATTTTCATATTTTAATTACAAACTTAGGCAGTTTCTTTCAAAATATTGGAAGATTCAAAATCTTGTCAAATGTAATAGTGTTATAAATCTAAGCAAATGCAACCGTATGCATGTGCCTAATTAGCCACTTTAAACTTCTGAGTGGTCTCCATTTTAATCTTTTGGATCATAAACACTCTTCAGACATAAACTGTCATGTTTGTCTAACCAAGGGAATCCCTAAATGAAAGCTGACCTTTCCTCCACGAATATACACATTTGTGGTAGTGAGAGACAAAAACGATTTAGCTGGGAAGGAAAACAATCATTGCATTTTAATGTAATAGAAAATTAGGAATGCTAAACAATTTGCTCATCAATCAAAACATTGGAAATTTTAAAAAAAGAAACTTCTAGTTAAGAGTATTTTCACCTGGGGCTCATTAGTGGTCCTAAAAGTTATTCTTTCTCCTGTTTCTCACTAATGCATGGCTGGGAATCACACCAGGTGCTCCTTACACAGATTTCTACTCAGAGCAGCTTTATCTGAAAACCCATCACTTTCACACCACACAAATGCAACCCTGTTCACTGGTGTCATTAAATTAGCTCAGTCTCTACTACAGTGCACAGACCAAATGAGTGACTGGTTTCAAATAATAAGCACTTTAAACCCCAAATTCTTCCACCTGTTTGACTTTTATTAATGGAAATTCGAACTGTTTAAATTCAGAAGTCTTTTTAGAAATTGTCTTGCTATATTGAAGAATTAAATGGATTTTCATACTCGTATTAGCAATTTTGTTGAGCAACAAAAGCCGTAGGACAATATTTTTAAGTAAAAAACTTAGGTTTATAAAAATTTAAAGTTCGTATGCAATACCAATTTGTCTTCTGTCACTGCATGAGGAAGGAGCTTGCTTCAAATCAGTCTGGTTTCTCCTACCAAACATTTCCCCTGGTTTTCCACAGCTAAAACAGACGGCCATTTCTCTTATAGTATGCCTTGGTGAGAAATCCCCTGACACATTCTTTCTTTTAATTTAATGTAAGACCTGGCCTTGAAATCTTTCTGTGTTATAGACTTCCTTTTCAAATCATGGCAGGTCTGGCAACCAAGAATATAAAACTGTACCAGACTACAGCATAACCTAATCCAAGCACTGTGAACAGTGGGATTCAGAGGAATGCCTGCCAAATATAGATGACTACCACACACCAAAGAGCTTTGGAGAGCCATTAAGAAATTGGTACACTTTAATGGCTTGGGGAAATGTACACAAGTGATAAAACTATCCTAAGGAAGGGACAATCTAAGGAAAAGTCAGAGAAAGCTAGAATGAAAGAAGTTTAAGACAAGTGACGTTAAGATTGAACACAATTCTGGAAATGAATTACACATAGTTGGGAACAATATATTTCACCTGTGCCTTCGAAGTTAGATCATTAATGTGATAGCACTGTGTTCTGTGTACTTCTTGGTATGAAGACCATTTTCCATCCAAGTCACTGATTATACAACTATCCCTTCTCGACTGACCACATCCTGATGCGTGTGACGACCAAGTGCAGTTGACATGTAGAGTAATCTGGGACCTGAAGTGTCTTCTAGTTAGGGAGGATGCGTGTGTTTTTATGAGTCTCTTTTCAAGGGCAATAAAAAATTTTCACGTGGAGGCTGCATGCAGGACATACTGGGAATGGTCCCTGGCCGCTGGAACACTCAGTACTTATGGCAGCAAAAAGCACCAAGTACCGAATTTGTTCTTGTTATTTCCACTATAGTGTCCAGAGAGGAAAGTGGTAAAGATTTTCCACACTGTGGACTTGCTGGGGTACTGATTTACATGGCTGCCCTGGCAGGTGTGACTGAACTAAGAAGCTTTCTCTCCCTACTGTGTGATGTTCTCTTTTTACCATTAGGACAAAGTGTAACTCACATCTCATCCCTGTTCGCCCGTGTTCAGGGGGTCTTATTTAGAGATACCCAATTGCTTGCTCCTCTGTAAAACAGCAAGAGCTGTACACCCTGCCTTTCCTTGGGCTACTGAAGCCTTATACGCATGCTCTGGATTGCTCTGATCCTCTGTCAGCCTTCAGAAAATGGCAGGGGAGCAATGGGGAAAACACACCTCCTTTTCTCCAAAGAGAAAGAGAGTAGTTGTTGTTACCTGGAATGTTAGGTTACTCTAGGGACAATGTTTCAAATTTGATCTTTGATCAGATTTATTCGCTTTGATCAGCTACAATCACTCAGGATGTGATCTGTAGAGTCGGTCACAACCATCACCAAATACGATCTTGTTTAATTAGGAAGGGATTTCTCTCTCATACTTTTAAATGGTCCAAAACCCTTAAAAGTGATAGCTATGATCCAGTTGTTTTTTGAAACGAACTGGATGAAGGAAATAGAAATCATTTATATAAATGTATTTTAAAATATTATGAAATCACTTCTCACCCATATCCCTAGACTGAAATAATTTCCTGATCACTAAGCACTCCAAACAAACATTAACCCTTTTCAACCATCCGGAGGGTGTGGTAATTATAGTATGGCACTTATAGTTAAGTAGATGGGCCATATAATTTCAGGAAAGACATTTATCTGGTAAAGCTCATACATTCTGGTGATATCTGGATTCAATGTGCAGTCTACGATAGGAGGTAAACAGTGTGCCAATGTGCTTAAGTGTTCCTTCCAGAAACTCCTTGAGCTGTTTCTGTGGCTCCTATCAGACTTTGGAAAATACAGGCATACTCAGACTAAAATATGGGTGATTTACGGTTTGCAGCAGGAATTTGCTTGAGAAGGAAATCACAGTAGGTTCCAGTTCGGACCTGTATGTGGCCCTCACAGGATTAGCCTTATGAAGACCTTTCAAGAAATTACATGTGTGCCTCCAGGCTGTGTGTTGTTTTTAATGATACTAATGTAAGAAAGACTGATTTCCATTTACCTGATTTAGTAAGTTGTACCACAGGTTCAGGTTATGGAAGCCAGAAACTCAAATAAAAACTGGAACACAATTAACTTTTTTAATTTTTTTTTTTTATTTTCAGCAGACAGAGGCAAGTGCAGTTTGTTGGACTACATCCTCACCCCAAACCTCCCACTTGGAGAGCTAATACGAGTATAGAAAAACTAGACTCTGCTCTGTAGCAGGCTGTGCATGCACCCGATAAACCTATATCCTAAATGAAAAAGAGAAAGAGGCAAAGAAGGGAAAAAAGGGAAGAGCCTTTTTCTATTGAGTTTGTTTTTATTGTTCCTTTTGAACAACATCACTTAGGAATCAAATATTCTCTATCCAGTCTGCTATATGTGTTATCACTTTAGGATTTCCTGTACTGTGACTTCATCTCTAAGGCATTAATTATTGCTGTAGTCTTCCCACCTCACACCACACACTTTCTTTATGCTATTAGCTTTCTCTCTAAATATTCTTCTTCATTCTGTATACAATGTGAAAACACTCTCACAAGTTTCATGTGTATCCAAATTCTTGGGTACCATATGATTTTTATTGTAGACTTTTATAAAACTAGTTTCCACTTGATATTAATTTAATATGAAAACTATAGGACTATAGCTTATCTGGACTAATCTGTTGACATATTGAGGACTAGAATCTCTTTTAACAAATGCTAAATAAAGGGAGATGTCCTGAAGGTTAGTGTAGGAACCTGGTTTACAATGCTGTTTAGTTGACTGCTCTGAACTTTTTCCATGCATGTTGGTAGGAGGATGAAACCTTTGCGAAACATTTTCACTAAAAGGGACACTTGCCTGTGACCTTTAGCATTCTCATCCATTTCCATAAAATACTTAGATTCTGTTAAATTCAAGGAAATATAATTTATTCTGGGTAACTTTGGAATTTATTCCACACTTTTGTAAGTCTTAGGTCATATAAAAATTTGGTCAGCAATGATGAATCTCTTTTTGTACTTTCTAGATGTATTTCTTTTTACATTTTTTATTAGTATATGCTTGTGATATATAATAAATATATTCAACATGGGGACTTGGTACATATTCTGTACACATGAAACCTTGATCCTTTTTAATTCCATGTCCTCCTCTTCCTCCTACTCCAATTTCCTTGTGTGCAAGGGTTATGTAGAAATCTGTTATTTAGCTCTTTAAATATTTATTTTAAAATTATAATTTTGTCATTAACTTATAATTTTATTGCAAAAAAGAAAGCAAATGCTGCGCATTATATGTCATTAAGGATTTAAACTAAATTTAGAGCTCCTTCTGTATATTTTCAGTCTTTACTTTTCTTTTTCGTTTCATGGAGAAATACCGAAGTAGGTGTTCTAGCTTTTTAAAGTGCTGCAATTGTACTCATCTTGTAATTTGTGCCATCTATTACATTCTTCAGGTCAGTTTTTGTATTTTACATAACCAATATACACTTCTGTTACCTTTTGTTCATGATTTATGTCGCAAATATCTTCCATTATTTTTCCCTTTAATATATTTACCAAAATATTTTATATTCCAGTTTTCAGCAATTCTACCTCAAGGGCATATGTTCACCTTTTGTCTTCTGAGTTATTTGGGCTTGTGATAGTCTCTAGAAGTATAAGCTACTCAGTCAGAACACATGTGGGAAAAGGACTGAAGTCCACGTCCTGAATGGCAGCAGATCTAGTGGTGTAAAGGGACAGAATAAGCCTCAGGAAGGAAAGGCCCAAGTATCAGAAATCTACTATTGGAGACTCCTTATGCTGACACTATACCATGCAACCCCCTGCGCCAGGATTTCACCTTTCCACACATAGTAAGATTCAGCAGGGAAAGGCATGGAGAAAGATGCTCCACTAGCCATGCGAGTGTGGAGCAAAAGGGGCTGCAGAACTGAATGCCCAGGACAACCACTCAGTCAGCTCCCACTACCTACTCCCGTTGTCTTCTCACAAGCAGAACTTTTAAACTGCCCTGATACCAAAGGGTGCCATGACAGTGCTGTGGGCTCTTTGCACTCATTTCTAAAGCATGTATGGCAATGACTGAACCAAGTGTGTACGGAGAGAGGAAGGTGAGGACTGAATGCCTCCCTCCAGCTTATTCTTTCCCTGCCGCCTAAGCTCCTCTCCGCTGGGCTGCAGCTGCTCAGCTCTCACACACATCAGTTTTGCATGATCTGCAGCTTGAGCAGGTGCTGGCCATGTTTTGTTTTCTTCTGGTTGTTTCTGTTGTTTCTTATCTTAGAATCTATGTTTCTTTAACTTCTCTAGTTTCTCCAGGTTTGATTTTCATGGAGAGAGCTAGCAGTGAATTTACCAGCTTGATGGAAACCAGAAGCAGTGAAAGAATTTCTAACATATACCTCTGAGAAACTTCTTTTTATATGCTGCCTAATCTCTATTGGTCATCAGAAAGGCATTTTTATGCTGACTAGCTATGGAAAAAATAGAAGAGATGCCTTCAATCTTATTGAACTTTCTGAATTCTACATAGTGTAGTGATTCATTATTGATTTGCTAACATTTAAACATGTGAGGAAAACTTTTTCTATAATTTAACACTTGAATAAATGGAATGTGGTTAGGTTGATGAACATTTTAATATCTTTAGCTTTCTATGTTTAACTGTAATTCATAGTTTGTGTTGTAAATCACTAGTGTCTATTAATTAATGAGAAAAAGCAAATATGCAAGTTAATGATACATGTATGAAGCCCATGCTTTAGATAATACAAAACAATGATTGTGAGTTTCAATCACACAAAGCAACCTTAACAATCAATGGGAAAAGTTGTAATTGTTTCTATACCTTTGTTGTTACATTGGACACTTTCTTCCTGTTGGTTATAAAAATGCAAGGAAATGAAAAAGTGGTAAACCAATATTTCTTTAGTATAATTTAATTTATTAGAAACATGGAGAGGTAAACTGTTTCATATCATTGTGAAGAACTTATCAAAATTAGGTAGTTTGAACAATGGTTACCTTCGCATCACAGAATTTGCAGTACTGAATGAGGATTACATGTTTTTAGGCTTTGGCTAATCATCACATATCTGTGTTTGGATCAGTATAGAATGTATTTTCTTTGTGATTTCATTGTTGTGAAATATCTCTGAGGGTCCACTTAAGGTGAAGATTTTTGACAGCATTGGTTCCTCTGGAATATCTTCATCCTTTCACTACAACTTTCCTTACTGATCCTGACAAATGCATCTTTACTATGAGCTGCAAGTCTAGAGTTTTTTCAGTAGTGCCAGTGGTACCATTCCATGATCAGTTATTGTTTTCTGTAACTGCATTTTCATTCAATTCAAATTTCACTTAGTTGTTGCTTTTTTTTTTTATCTTGCTTCCCGTTCATATTTGTTGGCCCATTCCCTCTTGGATTACCCACTTCTATAAATGTTGCATGGATTCGTCACTGGGAGTTGAGGAGATAGTACACAAATTCTTTGCTGTCCATGCACAAACTGAAAAACTAGTGCATAGTGACATCACCGATAGACTCTGAAGGAAGTGACATGTGTAGTCCCTGGGCATGATGTGTATTCTGTTATTTCTGTAATGATTTGTGCACAAAAGAGCTAGCAGCACAGATTATACCATGATAGTTAATATAATGTAACAGAACTGTTGGAAGAAAACATCAAGAAATCATAGATACAGGAAATGAATGCAATGAGAACTGCCTGAATACAATTTACTTTAAAAAATATCATGAACTGGATGAGTACAAGGCTATGAAATTATGTCCCTCACATCTCTAGTAGAGGAAATGTTTGATGAATGGCTTCTGAACCTACTACTGTGTTCCTCCCAGGGCTGTGTTTGCCATGGGCTGCTGTTAGCCAAGGACTCAATATGGCACAAAGTAGAAAGTGGGCCCATTTTTGTCCAATGAATGACCTTTGTTGAAAGACTCCTCATTGGCCTAATTGAACCATTTTTAATAACATGTGGTGGTTCTTTCTACCCAACATTTCAGCTTTCCCTTTCCTTTACAGGACTTGCACTATGCTGTGTTCAACAACTCTACCTACCTTTCTAGGTATTTCCTCCAGTCAACCTCTGCACACCTTATCTTATTTTAGACTCTACTTCTTAATGGTCCTGAATATGTGGAGGTCATATAGATGGTTTAGAAAATACAGTTGAATTTAGTTCACTTGATTACTATTCTGCACCCTGGTATAAGAAAGATATTTTTTT
>RJWT010050995.1:0-10769 GCA_004365215.1 Cuniculus paca
AAGTTTAAAAAATTATTACAGTAAAACATGCATTGCCAAGAACAAATCAGGTAAGTATGGCTGAAGTGATGGGGAGTAATCTGAGTATTTTATTGAGTATTAATGACAATGTGTCTTTTCCTATAATAAATTTTAAAATTTAAACATTCACCATATTTTATAATCCATCATAGTTGATCAAACATTTACTGTAACTTTTGTAAAATAAAATACTACTGTGTGTTCTCATCCACTTTATTCAATATATCTTGCACCATTAGACTCCTATCCATTACCCAAAGTCGGAATGACTACGAAAGTTAAACGTTTTGAACAGTTTCAGGCATAGAGGCAGCAAGAAAGCACATGTAAAGACAACTCAAGGAAGTAGACTTTCAGAATTCCTTCAGAAAGTGGCAAGAACAATTGATTAATTATGTGTGAAGCAATGGGGACTACTTTGAGGGACATAAATGGAAGTGTCTTTTACTGCAATTTTTTTTTAATTTAAACAGTCACTGTATGTTTTCATCATACCTTGTACTCTTGTAGAGCTGGGCTAATAAATTTGTTACCTTCTCTCTGTTAAGACATTCCACTGACTCACATACATTACTGTTGAAAGACAGAAGCAGATGTTAATGGAAGTGATGTGTAATGATCTATGACCATATACACAAAGAATACAGACATCATAGTCATCTGTTAACCACATCTATGAAACTTGCCAGTGCAATAGAATTCATGACCTTCAGATCTTAAGCAAGCACCAGACTCTTCCTAGTGAGTTGAAAGGACTCAGCTGGAAGAATAAAAATAGAGAGTAAACATTTGAACAAGTGTGACATCCCCTTGCACTGGGCATCAGTGATATACACACATAGCTTTCCTTTTCCCTCGCATTCCGCTTGCAATTAGGGTGAAGCTAGTTTTCAAGATACAGAGCAGCTGGGGTTCACAGAAGGGCATCACCACAGTTGGATGCTAGTCTTTAATGATGCAACCCTGGCTGTATATACAGACATCAAGGTCATCAGCAAATATGTGAAAAATATCACAACAAGTTTCTGTGAAAAAGGTTTAATAACAATTCAATGACCAAAAGAAAACATTCACTTTCTAATCAAATAGAACCTAATGACAGTTGAGCATATATGATCTTGTATATAAGAGCAGCAAAGGTTCCATAAGGACAGCGTGTATAGAAGTTAAAGAATAAGTCTGCAAAATGTAGGTTATGTTAATTATCATTACTAAAATGAAAGTTTCACTTTGACACTGTGCATCACCAAAAGGGAATCAGTTCCAAATTCTTAGGCATCCTGCCATGTTATGATTAATTTTATAGTCCATGCATGGATGTTTAGTTTGAGAAGAGAACTGTAGATATTTTGTACAATCCATCAAAGTAGTAGGAATAAACTGTCACTCCCAACCTGAGCTGTGAACATGTTTATTTATGAGCCACTCTGCTGAAATTGAAAAAAAGAAAATCAAGACAGCAATACAAAAAGAGACATCTGAAATGTTCTCTGCTAAGTAACAGCTAATGGAAAACATGCAACAAAGAATGCCTGGCTTATTTCCAATTTCAAAACAGTTGAGGGTTTTAGTTCAAATAGTTTAGGTTTCTTGCATGACCCACCTTAAAATTCTTAAAATAAAATGTAATTGTCTTCAGCATCTGGCTAGTTATGTTTGAAAGATGGATGAAAAAAAAATTTAGTCTTTAGACTTCATTAACAAAAACTAAAAATGCATAGTGTATTAGCTATTTATTTATTTATTTTGGTGCTGGGGATCAAACCCAGGGCCTTGTGCAAATAAGTCAAGAACTCTATCACTGAGCCACATACCCAGCCCCAACTGAAAATGAATAAATGAATCTGTTAATTGATCATCTTTGTGAACTACTACTGCATGTGATTATGTATATTTGTAGTTAAGTTATTTTTCTCATTTTTTCTGTTATAAAATACATTTATAATGCTACATAAAGCCAAGGTCTTCATTTTGTTTTACTTGTGATTTTGTCCTCATTTCTTGAAACAATAACTAAACATGGGTAAGGATTCAATAAATAGTCCTTTGAAAAATAAATAAATGTGAATGCATGGAAAAGATATGAGGCAAATAGTTCATAAATAAATTGTCACTAAATCTCGGTTAATATAATTATGAATATAAATAAAAGCACCTATATTAATATAAACTGAAAATTTATCTAAAATACACTTATTACAAGCAGCTGGGAGAAATTTCTGCAAACTGCATGGCCAAGAAACACAGAAACAAACAAATGTTAAATTCTGACTCAAATATGCGTGTTATGTGAAAAAGAAAAATGACATAAACTTTCAATATTGACTCAACATTAGATCAAAGGAATACAGAACTTTTGAATACTATAATATTATATTTAAAACCCATGAGATATTACCAGAAATACTTTTTTATAGGACAAATAATTTATTAGTTACAAATTTAGCCTGAGATGTTGAAAGCAAAGTACAAGAAGTTAACACTTAAAGAAAAAAAGACTTGAGATGCAGAGGGAGAAATGAAATTATAACTCATAATCCAACACTTAGCTAAAAGTTGACAACTAAAAGCTAACAAAAAAGAACAAACTTTGAAAATATTTTCAGAGGAAAATTATTTGACAAAAATAATTACAAAGCACTAACAATCATGGAAAGTGCAATAAAAATATTGAGAAAATACTCTATTAATGATGGAAATAATTCAAAAATTTGAGTGAAAAGTTCTTAAAATTCCTATTTGCTTCAAACAAATATTTATATGATTGTCCTGAGAGGTTGAAAAGCTGGAAGTTGACCAACAGCCAATAACTATGAAACAGAAAAGTGATCAAAGAAACTCCACATCAGAGCTAGCCAGTTCTATATGAATTGTCTAGTATTTTCACTCCTTCATCAAGTAAAAAGTCTATTTCACTGAAACATATCTCAGAGTATAAAAAAATTCTAAAATTTCCCACAAAATTTTATAACAGTAAATTAGAAAGCCTAAGGTTTCAGGAAAAAAAAATTTAAGACTTGCTGCATATTTTTTGCCTAGAATGCTCTTCTTTAAGATATTGAATTCATCACTCAGGTTTCAACTCAAAGAGTAAATCCTAGATGTGTGGTGCCCCTCCTTCAACACTAGCAGGTAGAGCCACTCCAGCATGTGGCCCCCTCTCCCAAGGTGGGAAGGAGGTCCACCCAGAAGGCTGGACTCCCTGCACCCTGACACAAGGGTGAGACAGCCCATCAGTTCTATTAACTCCATGCCAGCTCCACATTGTGCTTCCCCTTGGCAGGGTTTAGCTGACATGAGGACTATTTAAATGACCTGATCCTGGATGAAGATAATGTTTTGGGAGGAAAGGCATGAATCAGACCCCATGACTGTCAACATTAAGTCCCAGAGTCTACTTGAACCCCCGTTCCACAGCCTACATCCAGCAGAGACAAGAAGGCTGATCATTTTCATCTAACAAAGGGAGAAAAGACACATCTTGGCTTGGATGGTAACTACAGTTTGGGGTGAACAGACAGAGGGACCTCTGGTGCAGGAAGGGCACCTCAGAAACTCATGGGCCCTAGAGCTAGGTAGAGAAAAATCCTGCCTGGCTGGATCCTGGAAACAAACAACTCATTCAATAACATGGGATTGTTTTCTTTTCTTCTTCAGTTCTTTTTTTCTTTCTTTCTTTCCTTTTTTGGGGGAGAGTGGGAGCTTTACTTCCTTTTCCTCCTCTTTTAGTTTCTTTTCCTTCTTTTCTCTTTTCCCCTTTCAACTTTATTTTCTCTTTCTGTCTTTCATTCATTCCCTGTATTTTGGTCTCTGATTGTTTTTTTTTTTTTGTCTTTTTTTTTATTTGTTCTTTCTTGTTACTGATCTCTAAACCTATTAATTTCCTTTTATTCCTCAATAGGAACCTTATCTCACTTTTCTCTCCTGCTTCTCACATTCCATTGATTAATTTCACAAATTCTGGTTATTTTCATTTTCTAGTTCCCCTTCACCTCTACTTTTACTAGTATGAATCTCTAGATAGCTTGTAATTTTATGCTATTGCTATTGATTACTGTTCTATGGTTAGTGGAGGTGGTTAATGGTAGGTCAATATATTTTTAGGTCCAGGGTTCATATTATAATTATAGTTCTCTTTTTTATGGTTAAGAGTGGTACATTATTGATACTTATGCTTTTTCAATACTAACAATTTGATGCTATAATTGATATTGACTTTATTATTGTAGCAAAAGCGACATAGCTATTGCTATTAATTGGTATTCTTACAATGTGAATATCTGGATTACCTTGAAAGCATTAAAAATTTTGTGGCACATCCTGGAGAACTGACTGTTTGGACCAAATATGCTGCAACTTATCCCAAGTAACCAGTGGTACTTGGACCCTGAACAGAGGCAAAGCCCACTAGTTAGCAATGCCCAGAGAACATCACTGAAAAGTAGTTATTAAATAAGAGATCACCATACTAGAAACAAAGTTTTCACTGCAACCAACACACACACAAATAAAATACAAAAGTAGAAATATGAGATGACAAGCCAACAAAAATTCTCCCAGAACTTTCAACTCTCTCAAAACTGATTCATCAGGAATTAAAAAGGAGAAAACCAAAAGCCACAGACCTGAATTATTCAAAATATCAAAGATAGCAATATACATCAATGAGGCATTTGGCAAGTTCACAGAAGTTTTAATTATTGAGCCATATAAATAAAATAATCAATAAATCTAAACAAGACACTAATGAAAAGCTAGAAGGACAAAAAAAATAATTTTTAAAATAAATAACAACCATAGAAAAAGAATTAGCATCCATGAAAAGGCTCCAAATTCAAATTCAGGAGATTAAAAGTATAAGCAAGAGAAGTGATCAATGTAGGGGCAGAGTGTCTGAACTAGAAGACAAGGCTGTAGGTGAAAAATTAATGAGCGATACCTTAAAAACAACAAGAGAACATGAAAAATGAATCCAACAGCTTCTAAAAGACAAAAAGAAGATTCATTTAAGATTAATTGAAATTAGTGAATAAAATGAGAAGACAGCACAGATGACATAAAAAACCTGTTTACTGAATAATAACAGAAAATTTTCCAAATAAGTGAAATCTATTTAACACACAGGTGTATGAAGCAGGTAGAGTCATGAAAAAATATCTTCAGAAAAGAACCTCCACATGACTTATCATAGTCAAAATCCCAGAACTTCAACAGAAGAACAGAATCTTAAAAGCAGTTAGCAGAAAACAATGAATCACTTATGAAAAGGTAAAGAATTAGAATTACAGCAGACATCTCAACACAAACATTAAAAGCCAGGAACACTTGGAGTGAAGGGTTTGGAACTCTAAAAGAAAACAATTTCAAACAGAAGCTAATGTATTCTGCAAAAGTATCTTTCAAAACTGATGGAGAAATAAGATAAACTCACAATAAAGAGCAGCTAGAGAAATTCATGACCACCAAACCAGTACTCAAAAAAATTCTAAGAAATATAAAGACACAAAGAAGTCAACAACCACAAAATATCTAATAGAAAGAACACACTAGATAGGTTAAACAGTTAAGTGGAAGGGAAAGCTATAGAATCAGCAACAGGAAAATAAGGTAACAGGAATAATTCAATACCTATCAGTAATAACTCTCCATTTGAAGTGCTCAATTACCCATTCAAAAGACATAGATTGTTAGAATGGAACTAGGAACAAAATCCAATAGTATGCTATATATACAAGAAAAACATTTAACCCAAAAAGGAATTCACAGAGAAAATCAAAGCATGGAAAATAATACTTCATGCAACTCACACCCACCCCCTAAAACAGGTGTAGCTATCCTACATTCAGACAAAGTGAACTTCAAGTTGAAACTAAGCAAAACAAGCAAAGCATATTGGTCATTGCGTATTGATTAAGGAAACAACCTAACAAGAAGAGGTAATTATTAACATATCTTCACTGAACTATGGTATAGTCAACTTCATAAAATAAGTTCCACTGGATAAGAAAGATGAGAAAAATGTAAACATAATTATAAACATAATTACAAATAGTACAACTGGATCAAAAATTTAAAAAATTTTATCAGAATTGAATATGATCTTGGAGACAATGGACTGAATAAATATTTACAAATATTCCATCCAAAATAACAGAAGAATAGTATACAGCCTTCTCAGCAGCGTGGTGGAACTTTCTCCAAAATAGACCACATATTTGCCATAAAGCAAGCTTAAGTAAATGTTAAAGAACTGCAATTATACGATACTGCATACATTGTGAGATCATAGTTCAAAAAGCGGAGAATGAATGAGAAAAAAACAAAAACTCTGCAAGTATATGGTAAGTAAACATACCTTCTTAAATAAAGAATAACAGAAGAAATCAAGGAAGAAATAAGACAATTTCTAGAACTAAATGATAACATCAGTGAAACATTCCAGAATATATAACACAAAATGAAAGCAGTCTTCTGAGGAAAGTATAGAGCTGGGAATGCCCACATCACAGAAACAGAGTGAGACTAAATAACCTAATCATGCACCTCAAGGTGCTGGAAAACAAGAACAATCCGTACCCAAAGCTAAGACAAGGGAGGAAACTACAAATCAAACCAGACATCAATGAAAGTGAGAAGAAATGAACAACACAAAGAATCAATGAATCAGAGAATTGTTTCTTGAAAAGAACGAACATTACATAAAAACCCTTAGCCAATCTAAGAGAGAGAAAAAGAGAGAGACAGAGACAGAGAGACAGAGAACCTAAATCAATGAAATTAGAAAGGAAAAAGGTAATCACGATGGACACTTCCAAAATAAATAATACTAACAACTAATTCACAAATCTGTATGTTAATCAGTTGGAGAATTCGGAAGAAATGACTAGATGTTTACATACATATGATTTCTCAAAATTCAAACGAAAGATTTCAAAACCCTGAATAATCCAATAAGGCAATGAAATTGAAGCAGAAAAAAAAAAACTACCAATTGAGGTAACACTCAGGTCCAGATGAGTTGATGAATTCACTCCGAATTCTACAAAACTTCAGGGAAGATTTAACAACAATATTTCTCAAATTCTTTAAAAATATTGCAGGGGAAGGAATACTCCTAAAGCCATGCCTGTAAGCTAGCATTATCCTGATTTCATAATCAGACAAGGATCCAACCAAAAAAGAGAACTATAGCCCAATCTCTTGCATGACTATAGATGCAAAATCCTCAACAAGTTCCTAGCATGTATCCCAAATACATTCAACTATTCGATCTTTGCAAAAGGGGCTAAAATATAGAGTAGAGGAAAGATGACCTTTTTAATAAATAGTGTTAAGAAAACTGGGTATCCACATAAATTTGAGTCTATTTCCATATCTCTCACCCTGTACTAAACTACTATCAAAAAGGATCAAAGAACTAAATGCTAAAACAGAAACACTTAACCTGCTGAAAGATAAAAAAGGTAACACTCTTTCAGTCATAGGTATAGGCAAGAACTTTCTGAACAGAGCCCCACTGGCACAGGAAATAGTATTGACAATGAACTAATGGGATTATATCGAATTAAAACATTACTGCCTAACAAAAAAAAAAAAACACAGAGTGAACTGGATACCTACAAAATGGGAAAAGAATTGTCAGTTATTCCTCAAAAAGAGCACTAAAACTTAGAATGTATAAAGAATTCAAAAAATTTGACCCCCCCAACATTAAACCAAAAATGGGCAAGTGAAATGAATAGATACTTTACAGAAGTGCATATGGTTAATAAATACATCAAAAAACATTTCAACATCACTAGCCATTAGACATATACAAATTACAACAACACTGCAATTGCATCTTACCCTAGAAACAAGACCCATCATCAAGAAACCAAATAATAACAAATGCTGGTGAGTCCAGGGTGAGGGGAACTTTTCTACATTGTTAGTGGAAATATAAAGTAGTACAACCACTATGGAAATCAGTATGGAGATTCCTCAAAAAAAATTAGACTAGACATTCGATTTGAGCCAGTGATTTCCTCTAAATATCTTGCCAATGGAGTTAAAAACATCGTATTATAGCGATAACACACATACTCATGTTTACATCACACAACTCATAATAGCTAAATCTTGGAAGTAGCCTATATTTCTATCAGTAGATGAGTGGAAAAGGAAATGTATTTGCACACATTGGAGTACTACTCTGTTATAAAGAAAGACATACTTGAGACATTCATTAAAAAATGGATGCACCTTGAGACCTTAATGTTAAGTGAAATATACAGACACAAACTTGAATATTACATAGTTCTTTTATATGAGAAATCTAAATTATAAGTAATAAGCAAAATAAGAGAGATAATAGGAAGTAGGGAGGTAGTTCTTTCTCAAATGGGAAGGGGTTCAAGAGATGGAGAGGGGGAAAGAGGAGAGGAAAAGGGATGAAAAAAGGAATTAACTTGATCCAACTCCTCACAAGAAATGTAAGCATTATGTACTGTAAACAATGCGCTAATAAAAAATCTTAGTATAAAAAAGACAAAAAGAAACTACAACAAGAAAATCAAATTGCAAATCCTCAGCTTATTCCTAGAATGCCCTGAGATGATGCTTTCCCAGGCACTCTAACCAACTCGATCCATGTTAATTTGTGTCATGACGGTGTGAGCTGGCTATGCTTATTGTCTGTTTCTGACCACTGGAGAATGAACTCCACAAACCCAATTAAACCCTCTGTGCTTTGACCTATACTGCATAGTCGGACCTCCATGGACTTTGTAAATGGTGTTATATCTCAACTTTAAATAGACACAGGCATATTATATAAGTTAGATATTAATAAGTGACTTCTGGTATAATAATTGTAGGTAAATTGCATACAGTAATGTATTAAAAAGATTATAGATCATAAGTTGAGTATGATATTCTAGGTTGTAGGGATGGTTGGTTTAACAGTAAGAAATCTATAAAATAACTGCTCACATACACACGTGTGAAGAAAAACTGACTATTGGAATGTGCTATGGTTTGTATCTTGATGCCCCCCACCAAAGCCTCATGTAGTCATAGAGGGTGGGCATGGATGGTGATCACAGAGGCTACTAAATCTAGAATTTGTGATTAATTCATGGTCTAACACTAAGTTTTAAGTGCTACACCCACCCTAGGGCAGGTAGCCGGCATACAACATAAGGGACAGAAAGAGGCTTGACCTCTCCCTCTTCTGCTTGTTGCTTTTGCTGTCTTTCAATACCAAGAACTATTGCTCCTCTGCCAGGTGCCACCCTGCTTTAGAGCCAGTGGCTTATGGACTGAAATCTGTACAAAATGTAAGTAAATAAACATTTTCCCCATTAACTTTGGGTGTTGGGTAGTTTGTCTCAGCAAAGAGAGAAATAACTGAGAACTGATTTTTAAAATTAAGTAAATATTCCTACCTGAAACATTTAGGCAGATTGTAATATGGATTAATTATGCAAATTAAACAACATTTTGTGGGATGTGCTCTTACAGCCCTATGTACAGAGCAGTACTGATATGGTCTGACAGACCACAGATACTGACCCCAAAGAGCTAATAGGAAAGGTTGTAGACTAATTTGGCCTGGTTATCACTTACTTCTCAGTTTCCAGGTATGCCCAGTATGCCAGTGATCAGACTCCCAGATACCTGAAGGGGAGATGGAGATGCAAGAACCAAAAAAAGACAGAAGACAGATTTCAAAATTCAATTAGGGGCTAGGAGGAAACTTGCTTCTAATGAAAAGTTTGTCAACCCCCACAGTCAATTCGCTTTTATTAGTCATGTAGCAAAAGAGTGGGGTCTTGCATCATTTATGACATGGTTGAAGAAGATCTTGAAAAATAAGGAAGAGCTGTACTTCAAAAGAGGTAAATGTTAAAAGATGAGCAGTTCCTTCTCCACACCCAGATACCTGTACAAGTTAATAGGGAACTAGCTTTCTTTATATTTTCCCAAGTGGATATTGTATTGTCTTATGATCACTGTACTTATGAGTTTTCCCACACACAGCCAGAAAACATGTAGCCTTCCACATAATATTCAATTCCTGAAGCAAAACAATGCAGGCCTCAAAATGCGGGGCTTAGGTCATCATTTTAACCCTTATACAGCCTGATCCCCAATACTGGTAAAGTTCTCCTTCTGTAAATATGAGCAAATAGAATCAATAGAAGAAAATTATCAGTGGGATTAATACCTTGTAACCACCATAAAAAATTTGTGTATTGAAATAGAATGTGTAGTCTGACCTAAAGGAATAAGAAGACCCCAAACTCTGAAAATAGCACAGTGTTCCTGAGAACCAAGATGGCATCATAATTACTATATGCAAATACAAGAAAAAGAGAAAGAGAGCAAACTCACTAGGTTTTCTGGGACAGAGATCTTAAACTTTAAATGTCCAAAATTAAAAAATTATTATGGGGAATGTTACATGCCAATTAGTAATGATATATCTAGTAATGAATTTTAAGACTTCAAACTGGAACAAAAATAGAAATGTGATTCCCTGGGACAGGTGCAAGTCCAGACACAGGAACAGATTATAAAAATGTAAGTACAATATTTCAAATCAATGGGAGAAATGTGACATTAGAACAAATGACTAGCCATTTATGAAAAATAGTTAAATATCTATCTTATTCCTTATACCTGAATAAATTCCATTTCATTTCTAAATAAAACATGAAAATGATAGTTAAAATTTCTAGGAGAAAATTAAAATAAAAAAAAAT
>RJWT010050996.1:0-10768 GCA_004365215.1 Cuniculus paca
AAGATAGCCCCCAAACAGAACCTAATTTTCATAATTCAGCAGGCAGTCTGGTCATCAATTTCATGATTGGTTTGCCTTAAAGCTTACAGCAATATTCAGTGTGTCAGTCAATGGCAAAGTCTATGAAATACAAACTAAAGTATACTTTTTTCTCAATTCTAATGTTACACAGGTCAATAAAAGTATATCTAAATTATACCTGCTGGCTTATGGAAAGATTTGATAGCTTATCTTAATTTAACCTTTGTCTTTAGAATGAACAATTGTTTTCTTTGACTTTATTCTTCTACTTTCTAGCATGTTAAAAACCCTATGAGTAAGCACTATTAATATCTTCATTTTATATATGAGGACACTGAGACACCAAGAAGTTGAGAAACATTTCCATGATCACACAGCCAATAAGAAGCAACTCACTATTTGAACCCAGGCAGCTCATGCTCTTAAGATTCAGCTTGCCTGGCCTGGAGGAGTGGGGCTGAACCTATGGTACGCATACCACAGCAGGCACGCAGAGCCCTGTCAGCATGTGAGCCAAGTCGCCCTAGCAGTCGAGCATCAGATCAGTTATTTTTTCTAAACTAAAACGTCAGTATTCAGGTTTAATTGCAGTGTTGATACTTTGTAATAAATAAGTGGCCTTTAGGTTGCAATTTGGGCACTTGGTCTCTAAAAGGTTTGTCCTCAGTAGCCTAGAGTAACCTCTTGCAACTGGCTGCTGATGCTGCATTTTTTTTGAGACAGGGTTTCACTATATAGCTCAGGCTGGCCTTGAACTCACTATGTAAGCCAAGTTGGCCTCAAATTCAACTGCCTGACCCTTCCAAATCTCCCTAGTGCTGAGATTACAGGCATGTGCCACCATGCCCAGACTCCTTTTTTGTAGTTCCATTCTTGGCATCACCATGTGTTAGTTGAATGAGTCTTGGATAAACTGCTGAAGGTGTCTGAGCTATGGTTTCTTTATCTATCACATGGGCCTGGTGGTGGCTTCTTCATAGAATTTGTTGTGAAAATTAGATGAGCTTACTTAGCTTGCCAACTTGGCACACAGTAGATATTCAATAAGAGTTTGTACTCTTCCTTCCCTGTTGGACAATCCTCTTCTTTTTATGCTTATTGCTGCTCGAAAAGTGTGAAACTTCTCATTCTACTGAGAACTGAGCCCACCAGGGCTCCATGAGGAGACTAGGCGGCTATAGGAAAGAGGCTATTATTGCTGACATTCTCTTAGTGGGCATGTTTGCTGGACGTGTGCTAAATCCTCGAACAAGGACTAGTTCATCTCAGCCCCTGATCTGCACTCGTCTGCTTTCCTAACAAGACTTTCAGTACACAGATGTAAGTTTCGAATCCATACTTTTCTGCCCTGTTCCCGATGGATGAAACAAGAAAACTCACCTAATGCCCTGACAATTCGCATCAGGACTTCCCCGACTTTCATTCTGGTCTCAGGTGTATGCTTGCCTTTGCTGCTATCATATTGAGCCAATAGGTCAACCAAAATTTTCTCAGGGTACACATCTGAGAGCAGGGCAACTCCTAGGGTTCAAAAACAAAAGAAAATATTCATTACGGTGTGAAAGGCAAATAAACCTATATATCCTGTGATGAGATGAACAGATACCTAACCCCATGAGTAATTCTACCAGCAAAGGCAGCCCTTTATTTGAAGAGAAAATATAATGAGTGGAAAGAAGATGGGCCTAGGAGTTCAGACTTGAAAATTTGCCTAGTCCCAGCCCAATCTCAAAAGTCTCTTCCAGCATTGATATGCTATGACCTATGGGTTGTGGGTGCTTAAGGCAGAAGCTAGATGAGTACATATCATGGCAGAAATTCATTCGGCACTAGAGATTCTCCTGATTCAAAGACGGTGAGGTTTGAAGACTATACCATCCCTGCCAACATATAAATTAGAAGCATAGTAGTGCTTTCTACCTTTGCCTGCTTTGCTCTCTTCTCCAGTAGCATTATTCTCTATAAACTATCAATGATGAAGACAACAAGCAAACTTTTTCTAGCATTTTGGGCATGAGGGTTATCAGACCTAAGAGTATGGCTGAGTTTCCAGATCAGTAGAAACAGGGAATATCCTGCTTTTGAGTCCTCCTTCCTAGAACTCTTTCTGTCACCCATGCCAGACTCTTCTTCATGTGTAAGCCACAACAGTGTGATTAGATCTGTGCCCTGCCCAGACTGAACCACCTTTGCAGGGATGGGATGGGGGAGACATGACTTCAGAGAGGATGACAACAAAGTCCCAGTCTCTAAACTATAGATGCGCAAATTCTACTATTCAAGAAAACAAGGTTATATCCTTGTAGAGGAAAGTGAAGAGGGAAAACAAAAACAAAAACAAAAACAAAAACAAAGAAGGAAATAGGTATATCAAGGATGAGAATGCTTCTCACCACCTCTGGTCCCTGGTGTCTGGTTAGGATTTTCTCAATAATCCCCTAATTAGTCTCACTGCTTCTTACCCTTTTCCCCTATTGCAGCTGAAACAATCTGGTTTAAATAAGTCAGGTCCCTTCATTCTTCTGTCTAAAACCCCTCAATGGTTTCCTTCTCCCCTAAGCAGGAGTAATCCCTGCTCCACACTGCCTGGGTTCTCTCTCTGGCCCCTGTGACCCTCACTGTCCTCGGCCTTCTGATCACCTCACTTTTCTTCCAGGAGACCTTGCTGTCCTGGCCAGACATCTCTGCCTCATTCCCTGCTTCCATCTGCTCCAGCAGATCCTTTTCCAAGAAGTCTTACAACTTGCTCCCAAACTTCTATTTCTTCTCACACATGTTTGTAAAATAAAAAGCAGCAGCTTCCTTTCTCCTACCCCTCTTTAGCCTTCCTACCCCGCTTCATTATCTTCTTAGCACATATTACCCAAAGGTCATATATTTCCTTACTTATTGCCTGCTCTCTTTTGTGGAATGCCAACTCCATGACGTCAAGGATTTTGTTGTTTCCTGTTGTATCCCCAATGCCTAGAATAGTGCCAACACTTAGCAGGTGGTCAATATAATTATTCGTTAAATTATTCAATGAATGAATGAGTAAAAAGAGCTCAAAAATGCAGCCTTGATATAAATTTCAGGAATTTAGGAAGAGAAGATGGGGATGGAGTAATAAAAATGCTGAGAAATCTGTAATTATTTTTCATCTGAGTTTATCGTTTTCCGGCAGACAATCTGTCAGGCAACATCTATAGACTGTTTTCTATGGTACAGAATCTTGAGTCCATCCTCTAATAAATCAAGTGTGCTGTCTTTCCAATCCTGCATCTCTGGTGAGCCGTGGAGGTGGTGCGCTTGCTGAGGTGGCACCTGTCTGCCCATCCTCTTGTCTGTACTCCCCATCCCACCTTTTCTTTGTTTCCAGAGAAGTCTTTGCATGTAGCCAAACCCATGCTGCCTTAAATGTAGCCTCCAATTTTATAGGAGCAGAAGTTCTGCTCTCGAGTTTCAGGCGTGGCAAAACTTGAATTACAGTTTCCTGTTGGCAAAATGTGACGCTGTCACTGCAGTTTGCTCTATTGTGCAAAGTGATGGGGAAGTCCTGGGAGATTCAAGGTGGAGTTAGGGAACATTGTACCATAGGAAAAAGGTCTGTGGCTTAGGAAAAAGGTAAGTGAAGCAAGGCATGGTAGTACATGCCTACAATTTTAGATTCTGGGAGGCTGGGGCAGGAAGATTACAACTTTGACTCCAGCAAGGCAACTTAGAGAAACACTGTTTAAAAAAAAAAAAAAGTAAAGGAACTGTTAAGGGAGGGAAAGAAAACACCTTCCAAGTTCTAAGAGCCCAAAAGAAAAGTGAATTGGCAGGTGCTAACTGTAATTCCTGCAGGTGTATATCACTGATGTATTACAAGGCCTAGTATATAACACAGATCTACAGCTTTTGTTGTAGCTTTTAGGAATTTGTTTGCTTTTAGGAACACAGGTGTGCTTTATAATTGAAAACTGGGAAAATGGGGTCTGCTGTATAAGTCAGATCTATGCCTAACTTTTCTGAATCTATTTATTACTAAAGCCCCTCCTACTGTTGTTTATTCCTATTTTCTCTTTAGTATTTAGCAGAAAAGTTGTTTACTTCTATGATCATATTATCCTGACCAAATGAGCTCCAAACACCCTCCCTGCAATGAACAGATGTGTGGTGTGCACAGAATGTATCTCTCGCCCAGCAACAACTCCCTGGGGTTCCTTCAGAAAAGCTGGCTTCCTGCTCTCAGCCCATGCGGCTTCAGTGGGTTAACACTTTCTCTCCTTACCACAATGACTGAGTCAGGAATGAGCAATGATTCTGGAACCCATTTTGGAACTGCTGGTAAAGACAGGTTTTGTTTCACTTTTGTTGTTTTTTACAACCTGTTTAAAGTTATTAATTTGGAGCTGTCAGTGCCCACTACGTGGAGAAAGCCTATCCAAGAATGAGACAGATACATAAGAGTCAAGACAAATGAGCAAAGGAGAACAAAGGAAGAGCTCTGATGACATTCTTTGAGCCGACAAATCAAACCAACTGTATTTTTTTTTAAATTGTAAGATGTAGTCTCGTTTAATCACTAAACTGCCCAGGGTGGGCTTGATTTTGTGATCCTCCTGCCTCAGCCTCTCAGAATGCTGGGATTATAGGCATGCACCACCATAGTTGGCTGATCGAACTGCATTTTACTCAGTAGACTTTTTAGACACATAAGCCAATATATACTCTCAGAAGCTTTTGTCCATTTTTCTTCAACCAAAGGAATTCTTTAGTTAAGAATTTTTTTCAAGCAGGTATGGTGGTGCATGCCTATAATCCCAGCACTCAGAAGGAGGCTGAGGCAGGAGGATTGCCATGAGTTTGCAGCTGGCCTGGACCACATAGTGAGTTCAAGGCCAGCCTGAACTACATAGCAAGACCCGGTCTCCAAAAAAATTTTTTTTTCTTCTCTTTTTCCTATAAAGGTAAATTTTAAATTCTACCAGGGGCCTTTAAGTTTTCCTATTCTTTCATTAAAGGGCTGCCAATAGCAAAGCACAGTTTCCTCGCTTCTCACAATCTCAGTTGTGTTAGCAATTATTTGTCTTCCTGCTTGCTTGCTCCACAGATTGCTGCCAAATGGCCCTCTGCTGTTTAAGTTTTACTTTCTAAGATACAGTTGCCATCTATGAGTTTATAAATCCCTGGAGGACAAGGGCAGTACCCAACTTAGTCATCCAGCAGTCAAGAAAATCATATATGATGGTTAAGACTATGATAATAAAATCCATAAGGTTTTTTTGTACTTTTTGTTTCTTACTAGAAAAGTTCTCTAATTATGACATGCCGAGGTTGAAAGTCATAGTCCTTACACAATCCTTGGCCCCCTCATACTTGATAATTCTTTTGTAATTTAAAAATGGGGTAATTTCTGGGGCAGCACAGGTTTCAAGGAAGCATGACACATTAATCCCTTTGGCAATGAGAACCAAATGATTGTGTGAGAGATACCTTCGCTTGCTTGGATCACAGGAAAATGACTACACATTTCAAGATGTGGTATAATAGATAAGATATGTAGAAGGTAAAGGTGAACCCAAACTGGCAAGAGTTCAGGAAAGCATTCTGTTTTGAAGCACAGCATAGGATACATGGGAATAAGCTTGGCTGAGAAAATATTACTGAAAGTATTTCCTGCAATAAAATATGGTCAACTTTGCAAAATAAATGTTTCTCCCTATAGAAACTCATTACAAAGCCAGAAATGTATTTTGATTGAAATAGTGTTGACTTCAAGATGCTCACTCAGCATGCTGCTCAGAGATTCTACAGCCCTTGAGCAGTTAAAGAAGTTTAGGTGTAGTTTTGCTTTACACAGGCTATGGTCTGATTTTAAATGTCTTGGATGACTGGCTCTATCCCAGGAACCTACCAAACCATCTCTGCTTTAAAACTAACCCGGGCAGATAGCAACCTCTCAAAATACTCATTGTTATGGTTTGTATATAGGTGGCCCCCAAAAGCCTCATGCAGTCATGGAAGCAGCTGAATCTAGCACTTGTGATTGATTCATTGCCTAGTGCTGGGTTTAGTGCTGGGATTAGCGCTGGGATTATCAGTGTGAGTGCTGCAGGCATCCAGGGGTGGAGCCTGCAAACTAATATAAGGGAGGGAAGAAGACATGTTTCAGGTCTCTTTTGCTGCTCTTCTGCTCTGTTTTGCTCTTGCTGCTTGTGAGCTGCCATGAACAGCTGCCCCCTCAGCCACATCACCCTTCTGTGGAGCCAACTGGATATGGACTGAAACCCCAAAACTGTAAGAAATAAACCTCTCCAAGGGCTGGGGATCTAGCTCAGCAGTCTAAGTGCCTGCCTGGCAAGCGCAAGGTCGTGAGTTCAATCCCCGGTGCCGCAAAAAAAAAAAAAAAAAGAAATAAACCTCTCCTTCTTTCACTTTGGGTGTCGGGTATTTTGTCTCAGCAATGAAAGAAAAGTAACCAAGACACTCTTTCAGCCTGGAAAACCACCTATTCACTTGAATTTATCAGGTATTTCCCTGCCAACAAAAACTGTATGAAACACAAAACCCCACAGACAGTATGAATCTCTTTACATGGAATACCCAGATTAGGCAAATCTATGTATAGAGAAAGTAGACTTGGTGGCTACTTGGGGTGGTGAGAGTTTCGGGGGAGGTAGAGCAACTGCTAATGGATTGGAATTTCTTTCTGGGGAAATAAAAAACAATCTAAACTTGACTATCAAGACGATTACACATCCTGTGAATACACTAAAAATCGGTGAGCTGTACACTTTATTTTTATTTATTTATTTTTTGGTAACAGGAATCAAACTCAGGACCACTGAGCTAAATTCCCAGTCTGAACTATGTATTTTAAATGGAATAAACAGTATAGAATATGAATTATATTTCAAAAAGCTATTATATACATGTATTGAAATATCACATGGTACTGCATAAATATGTATGTTTATTTTTTATGTATCAGACAGAAATACATTTTTAAAAATCATAAGAAAATATTTCATGTCTGCTCTTTCAGGCTTGGAGACAGAAAGAAAATGGGATAAAATAATACAGCACAGCTTCAATGTAAAGGGAAATCCACTGCCAAGTACAGACAGAGTATTAGCTTGTTTGGTGTCCAAACCTGCTTTGGTTGTCCCTGTAGCACAAGAGTGGAAAAAGAGAAAAAAATGACTTGATATTTGTGAGCTAAATGGGAAAAAAATCAAGTACTTTACATTTTGCAGAATGTCTTACATTTGTAAGAATGTTGAGTTACGTTTAAAAATTTAAATTCTGCTGGCAAGCATGAGGTCATGAGTTTGAGTCTCAGTACAAAAAAAAAATTTAAATTCTATGGTAAGCCAGAAATTTTACTCTAAGAATTTATCTTAATAGATAATACAAGCATAAGTAGTAATTTTCTATGCATAAAATAATCACTGGCACTAATTATAATAAAGAAATACTGAAACAGATTAAAGGTTCATAAATAGAGGACTAGTAAATCACAGTAATCTATATGCAGTACTGCAATATAATGCATACATCCATCTCCTCAAAAAAGGAGCAGCAGCTTTTTAAGAACTGTTATAGAATGAATTCTAACGTCAGTTCATAACTGAAAGGTAAAATATACAGCAGTGTGTACAGAACTCAAGCAGTATTTGTGTACAAAGGGAAAATACTTATCAAATATTTCTGGAAGGATACAGTATTTAATAAACTAATGATACTGGTTTCTGAAAGGTTTCTACCCTAGTATAAATTACTGAACATTATGGCGGTGGTCTACCCTGACTACCACCTCCTCCTTCCCCTTCAGCCCGGATTACAACTTCCTCTTTCCTTTCCCTAGTGCGTGAAGGGAATTCCAATCAGTTTCTCGCACCTCATCAATGCTCACCCCAAGCGCTGATTCCAGTTAGAGGTCATATAACTGCCCCCCTCTCCCCTCTATATTCAGTAGAGGAGATAGCTCAACCGCAGCAGCTGTGTGCTCCTCTCCACATCCTCAATAAAGGCGTTTTTTTTTTTTTTTGCAGCACCAGGGATTGAACTCATGACCTTGCACTTGCCAAGCAGGCACTTAGGACAATGAGCTAGATCCTTGGCCTTTCTTTTTGAGACAGGGTCTCACTATGCCATTTAGGCTGGCCTTGAGCAGTTATAAGTCACTTTGTAGCCCAGGTTGGTCTCAAACTCACATTGATCCTCCTGTCTCAGCCTCCCAAGTGCTGGGATTACAGGCATGAGCCACCACGCCCTGCTAAGGCATTCTTTTCTCTTTCCTTCTGCTTCTCTATTGTGCCGGAAAGCCCTAACAGTTTCCAGGGAGGGAAACAGGGTGACTGGGAAAGAATTTGCAATTAAACATGGTAGAATGACAGCAAACATTTGTATGTTTTTACTCATGAAATCCTACTAAAGTGATAACTAATGAGTAAAAAAGGTATAAACCAACAAACAAGGAAAAAGAATGGGATAGTTGTGAAAAGTTGGACTGTGGGGAAAAAAAAAGACGAAGATGGAACAAAATAATGATAAAGAGTTTGACATAGCTACTTGATCATTTGGAAAAATTCAGCAATGAGTAAGTGGAAGAATAAAGCAATATACAAGAAAGACTGATCACTGTGCCATCGTCAGCAATAAATATTCACATAGCCAGCAGTAAACACTGCCCAATGAGTTAGCCAAATTGTGAGGAGACTGTCAGGAATCTGAGTGTGTATGTACACTACATCCACACTTTTTATACAGCAAATTAAATAATGTCCAAAATTTTTTTCAACTATGAGAGATTATTATAAACATTTCATTTAGAAATGGAGAGGTAATTACTAGAAGAAACTGCTTGAAAAAGGCAGAGTTGAAAATTATAATTTCTAGGGCTTAGAACTGAGGATGGGGTAAGAAATGGGGTAAGGGCCACTGTGTTCACTCTCACATGGTAGCCGTCCTCACTGGAGGCTGTACTTCTCTCACTTTCTGCAAGCTCACTCTGCAGAGCCTGTTTCTTTTCCTGCCTTTAATACAACTTTGCTACCCTAATAAAATAAAATAAATAGGGTAAGGAATAAGATTTTTGAGTTTTAGAAACTGTGTTTCAAGTAATTAAGAAAAATAAGCTAATTTTTAAAACTAGAAAGACAAGAAATAGATATTAATCTGTAGAGAAACCTGTAGTTCAAAAGAACAATGAAAAAAAAAAAAGCCAGGCGTGGTGGCGCATGCCTGTAATCCGAGCACTTGGGAGGCTGAGACAGGAGGATCCTTGCGAGTTCAAGACCAGCCTGGGCTACAAAGTGAGCTCAAGGCCAGCCTGAACTGCATAGTGAGACTCTGTCACAAAAAGACAAAAAAACAAAACAAAACAAAAACAATGAATGATGGTTAAGAGAAGTGGTCAGATACAGGGAGGTTTTTCCTTTGTTTTTGAAATTTTCCTTTTGATTATGAAAAGATAATCACCAATCTATGTTGTTCTCTCTTGCAGTTATAAGTCACAAAGACAAGAAAGGCAGAATTCTGAAAATAAGGAAAATATTACCCTTTAGCAACATACTTCAGTTGGTGCATTTGAGAGCTCTCATTATTATGGAAACTAACAGTAATTTCAGCACTGAGAATCCAGGAAGCTGCACAAACTGGGGAAGTTGGTTATTAAATCAAGGAAGTATGGGGAGCTCAACTGAATAGCTGGGCTGTCTTAGTAATTAGAGTAAGTGATACCACTAGCATACCAATTTTATGTTTAGTTTCTCTAAAGCCCCAAAGCCATATGAACTGTGGACAAGTCCCAACAAATATATAAAGATTCAGAATGAGTGAGTGTTACTCAGTTCTGAGGAAAAAACTGGGTTACACCAATGAGTGAAGAGGCTAACAGTTGAAGATTTGTAAGAACCATACCTAGAAGTGTCTCTTTAAATCAGGATCTAAGTAGTACATTCAAACACTAAGATAGTACCATTGTACTGGCGTAAGCTGTTTTCTAATTTCCATCGGGGAGAGGAAAAAGTAAAAGTGAGTGAATAAAATATATTTACTTATAGCCATACTTACTGGAATTCATTTGGATCATGAAATGTTAAGAATAAAAGCCAACAGCAAAGACAGCAGCACACTGAGTGACTTAAATATGCCAGGCACTGTCCTAAGTACCCTATAAGCATTTCTTTCTTCCTTTAATAGCCCAGCAATCCTTTGAAGTAGGTACTATTATTATTGTGGGAGACTTTATAGGAAGGTTAAGGCCTAACTGGCCTTTTCTGTGAGCACTAGGGAGAAAGGTGGTGTGAATGTGTGCTGACACGCTGCGAGGAAAGTTAATGCAGCTGAGATCCTGTTGTTTATCCGGATATGTACCATGGCAGGTGGGAGGCAGATGAATCCTATTTATTCTAGTTGTTTGTACCCATGCCTGAGTGACTAAAGGCAGAGTGCCAGGCACTCAGGGCTCTATGTTGAAGGGAGACAAGAGGCCTCAGGCCTCTACATTTTAACCTAGTTCTGTGTCTCTTTGTTTTTCATTCTCATTGTCTTTCAGTCAGGTACAAAGCTTGCAGGTTGGCTCCTACATATGATTAATTTTATGGAGAGAGAAGTTGAGGGACAGAGTGGAGAACACCAAATATGCTACTGTAGAGCAGAACTGCCATCCGGCATGCTCCATTACTCTGCGACACCATGGTGAAGCCTAGGAGAAAATAACTATGGGAATAGCTAACTTCACTGATCCCAACCCTAAAGATAACAAAGCTTGTTTTCA
>RJWT010050997.1:0-10766 GCA_004365215.1 Cuniculus paca
AGCCGAATCACCCAGGGCCTTAAACTGCCTTTATGAGATAATTAACTAACTAAAAACATGGAAACTAACCCAAAATGAATGCAGGTATAGGAAAGAGGAATAAATTCTCCAAACTTAAAAAATGGTCTCTGGAGAGAAACCCACCCAAGGTCATTTTACTACCTGGTCCCCGTGCCTGGTCCATGCAGCTGTCCTACTTCTGCTATGCATCTTGCAAGGGCTCAGTCCCCAAAACTGCTTCGGCACATAGATTGACTAACACTCATCTTTGGTGTGAATAGTATCAAAGTGAAGTCACCATTGGGAAGCTGATTGGAAAGGATCTCTGGAGAGTTCCAAACATGACATAGGTTCTGAGTTCCTCTGGAGACTCGGGCAGAATTTACCCATTTAAGCTAGGCCCGTTTCTGGTTCACTCCTTTTCAGTCTCTCTCTCTCTCTCCCTCTCTCTCTCTCTCTTTCTCTTTCTCTCTCTTTCTCAATTACCAGCATCTTTGCTTAGTTTAGATTCAATTATCTTGTTAACAATGATAGAAATATAATAGATTCTATATAGGTTTTCAGTCAACTATGTCATGTCATAGATAATGACCAACCCTCAGACTAGGCTAGGGGGAAAGAAAAGAAACACAACTTTGCTGCTTGATGCTGTTTTGTTTTGTTTTCATTTTTGTTTTTGTTTTTCATGTTTGGGCCCTTTTCCAAAAATCAGCCCATATTTCTTCATTCTCCAGATCCTCAGATAGTTGTTTTCTGTGTCCTTGTTTTTGTATTTTATCCTGTTACACACATCTTTTCTGTAGTAGGCTTTTCTTAGGGTCATATTCTGCCATGCAGAAAGAAGTGCTGTGGTTCTTCAGCATTTGAGTCTTAAATTAATAATGTATTTGTGGGAAACAATAAAGATGAAAACTGATCCTAGAAGGCATGTTATGCTTCTTAGTTTTAGCAATTTAAGGGGTTAACTATTTCCTAAAAATTGTACTTAATATGATCTCTGTGATCTTCTAACATGCTTCCAAGATGAGTGGTTGAGTCGATTTGAAGGAAGTTCGATTTAGTTTTGTGTCATATTATGAATGGAATGTGTTTTCCTGTGCATTTGTTGGTTGACACACTCAGAAAAGGAGAAGCAAAGAGATACAGTTTCCTGAAGACAAAATTACTTGGAAATTCCAAAGGAGATTCCAAGGCTATAAACAGGTCAGTTTTATAAATGAAGAAACTTATGTGTGGAGAGATTAATTGTGATCTTAAAGTCAGTAAACAAGCAGGAATTTGCATTGGTTTGGGCTTCAAATATTTGTAATATACTATAAACCTGTGATTTTACTCCATAAGCACTTATAGTAATTACTCAATAAATAATTATAAATGTATTTTTATTACTGGGATTTATCTAGTGTTATATAATGTTAGCCTATATTTATTAGTAGTCAGGTGATATACTGTAGGCATGTCTAAAGTATTTTAGTCATTCAGCCATGTACACTTACCATTTCTTTCAGGGTTATTTTCTATGTAATCCCCTGAAGACTTGTCTATAAAAATAGCTTTGTGTGTGTGTGTATGTTAGCTCAAGTGCAAAATCTATGTGCCAGGTGTTGAACTTGTTAAATTGCTGGTGAAAACATGTTTTTGTCAGCTGCTAGAGGAAACTGACATGGTGTCTCTGATTTGACAAGTTTTTTAATATTGTAAATTGATGTATATGAAGGAAAGAGTAGTATGCAAAAACAAGCTAACTTAAAAATATGATATGAAAAATTTATTACTAGGGTTCAAAGAAATAAAAAGTGAATCAATGTCGTAAATTAACTCATAAAATCCACTTTAAAAATTTGGATAATTTAAAGCAAAAGGAAATGTCATCTAAAGACACACTGTTATTAAAGATTTTTGAATAAAGTTTATTTTTTTCCTACTTTACAAACTAGAGTCTACTATACCAACTTTACCTGAAGGTGACCTCCAAGACCATTTGTGTATGAAATTTCTCTTCTGCAGTTTCCTCAATTGTACATTCACCTAGTTTGTTTTTCCCTCTAGTATAAAGAATGTGCATCTAACTGTCAAAAAAAACCTCTTTTAGATGATTAAAAGGAGTATTTTCTTTTATAAAGAAATATCTTTTTCATTGTTACTCGATTTCTGTTTGGGCAATATTTGCAATTATTTTCATTACACACATCTTTTTTTTCTTTCTTCCTCTTACTTTTTCTTTTCGTAGGGAAGAACTAATTAAAAGCATTTCGTGACATTGAAGATAGTAATTATCATTAGCTAATAACTGTAAGGCCTCTTTCAACAGCAAGTAAAGAAACTTGATTTTAGAGACATTTACTTGGTGGCTACTCTGCAAGGCAGGTAAGGCTAAGGCTGGAATTTTTGATTTGCAGTTTTCAAGACTGATTATTTTCCAGTTAGATCTTGTTTTGGGGAAAACAAAACTTTAAGCCTTCAGACACACCCATATGTAGATCTATATTTATTTGTAGGGCATTTCTTTCAAGTTTCAGGTTCATGTAGCAAACCATCTCCAGAGAATTTTTCGAAGAATGGTCTTTTTTTTTTTTTTTTGGCACCTGGGAATCCAATTCACGACGTCGTGCTAGCCAGGCACGCCCTGTGCTGCTGAGCTACATTCCCAGCCCTCTCCAGAGAATTTTTAAGCAAGCATTTCAGCCTAATTTCATCTTTAAAAACACATTTCCAACTTAACTAAACTGACCTTTGTCCAACATCATTTCTTTGAACATCTTTTATTCTTCTAATTAATTAACACAAAAAAAACCCTATGAAATATCTTTTTTTCTGGAATGCAAAGAATTGGCCTAATAATAAGTGTTACTGATTTTATTATGGGTCCAATTGAGTTTTTTTTTTCTACATGCATACACATAAAGCAAACTCTTGTAACCTCGTATATGTGCAGTGGTGATAGACACATTTCCAGTATCCAAATCATCGTACCCAATGCCTGTCTAGACAATGTATTTGTTAATGATTTCAAAGAGTCATTTTGATACCAAAAGTTAAACTTCAGTAGATTTTTGTTCCAAAACAAAGTTCAAACTCCTTGAAACATCATTCATATTCAACTCTCCTGGCCTCTCACTTCCCTTATAGTCTGTGGTTCAATAAAATGAATGTGCTCACAATTTCATTTCTTTTGTATATACAGAATATATTCTTTTTCCTTCTTTGATTAACCAAAGTCTACCCTGTTAATAACTACTTCAAATTTTACATTTTCTATGAAATATTCTACACAATACTTTTGTTCAGCTCATTAAAGAATATTTTGCCTGATATATTCATTTTTTATTTAATAACTGACATTTTTGAGATGCAATACATTTTAAATGGTTACTCATTTTGTATACATTATTTTATTTAACACCTCAAATGAAAACTTAGGAATTATTTCATTCATATCTTTCAAATAGAAAACCAGAGTTAAGAGTGTTTCCAAATGAAATCAAGTTTCTTTAGATACAGTAGTTCTAGAATTCAAAAAAATCATGTAATTATTGTAAGTTCCTTTCACTTTCATTGTGTCATATTGAGATGAAGAGACCAAAATTAATTGGAACACAGACAAAGTCTTTTGTTTTCATGATTGTAACAGTTTTTTCACTGAAATATTGGGAAATAAAGACAGATTGACAGTGCAAGTAATATAAACAGTAACACTAGGGAAAAAAGAAGTTATCAGTAAAATAAGATAGCAAATCCATTTTACCGTTCAATTTACTTATGTTATTTTATCTCTTTTACACAATTTTTAAAAATATTTTTATGGTTCCATGAAGTCATAGAATTTAAAAGTATAATAAAGCAGAATGGAAAAGAAAAAGAGAATTTTCAATTATAAAACTAGGTTGAGAAATCTATGGAGAGCTATTTTTGAGGTCAAAATTATTTTCTCAATATATATTTGCATTGTGATAACATTGAATAACAGCACTTCACAGATAATGGTACAATGTTAATTAATTATATATACATATCTCCTTCCTGTGACCTTTATTTCATATTGTCTTGTGTTTTCCATAGAATCATTAGTAAGTATTCTTAAAAGGGAATTGAAATTCATGCAAGTATGCTTAAATTATTTCTAGGAAAGCAGAAAGTACAACAGCCATTAGAGTTTAAAATTAATGTGTGCATTTTTCTTATTAATAATTATACCCATTTAAGACAACCATTACTCCCATAATGTGAATTTAATGAGAAAAATATATGACAATATTATGAATTTTCTTTGTGTTAAATTAACAAGTTCTTTTGCTGACACCTAATGTAGGTATCATTAACGGAAAAATCAATTAAAGTCTAACACAATGTAGATGAGAAGTGAAAAATAACTTTAACTCACATATAGCAAACTTTCATTAGAATATTAGAAAACAGCATGTAGGTCCCTGCAAAAGGGAATGTCATAAATAATTAATGAGCTGACCGATACTGTATTCTACAAGTTTTGAATCTATTTCATATCACTGCCCACAGAGTCAACAAAGCATTGTGAAACTAGAGTTTGGAAATATTTTTAATTTCTTTATTTTGAAATTATATAAGAACAGAAAAAACATAAAAATAATGCAAATAAGTCCTATATATGCTTGACCTAGTTTCTCCAAGCATTAATATTTTAATACATTTGCTTTCTTATTTATACACACACAGTATTTTCTGAAATGTTTGTGTAAGTTGTAGACATTATACTTTTATCCATAAATATTTTGCTGTGTATTATCTAATAGCAAGGATATGCTCATACCTAATCACAGTTTAAGGATGAAAATCAGGCTATTGACACAAATAATTCATTATTATCCAATGTGTATACTTGATTCAAATTTTTCTTAAAAGTCTTTTAAAAACCTTGTATATTATTCATGCTGCAGTTTTAAGGCTTCAAAATGCTGAAAATTTTACATTTTTCTTTCATTTTCTTTTCTTTCTTAAGAATTCTTGGAGGATAATCCCTTAAAGTTACTTTAATTTCTATTTTCCTTGACTTAGTTGCTTGATTTACATAATTTATAATCCTGATGCATTTATAAGCCATTCATTTGCTTTCTTCCCTCAAATCTGGAGAACTTCCAAATGCAAAGATAGAGCCTGTGAACATGCACATGCTGACGCCTGAAAGCAAACAGAAATAAATAATGCATACATGCCAAGCATGTTTAATTTACAGACTTAGACCTGCATTTGTAAGGTTGTGTGCTTACTGACATTCCCTCCACTAATTTTTAATGAGATAGTGAGAAGCCTGGAAACTATACCACATCTCTCAGAACAGAAGTGCAAAAATAAGACGGAGTGCGTTCAATTTTGAACATTATGTATTCTCAGAAGGTTTGCCCTGAAGTACTGTAGAAATGGAATACAGAATGCATGTTAAAGAAGAAAACTGAATGGTGAAAGTAGTTGAAAAGACTAGATGTAGGTGATATTTTCATAGTAAGCAAAATATTTACAGTAGTATAATATATTTGGTAGTACATACTGCACAGAAACTGTAGTAACTAGAACTAACGTCTTGAAATACAAAGAAATGTACAGTCTTGTTTGAAGAGAAAATTTTTATTTTATTTTGCTTCAGTAGTCTTTAGGAGGAGGTTCTAAAAAAGCTTCAATGTTAAGAGTTACAGCAGGCCTTTTAAAATAACAAGCAATAAAAATTTTAAAATCTTCTGTATATTATATTTTAAATGATCACTGGCATATTCTCATTTGACAGAAATGTTTTATGAAATATTTGGATTTTCATTAATATATACTACAGAATTATATTTAAGAACATACACAAAAGAAAAAGCAGATCTTTTATATATAAACTTTATTTTAATATTAGAGCATGTGGAGATTACACAAATAAGTAATAAAAAATGTTTTGCAATTGCATTGCATTTTTGGTACTGATTTACTGAATCAGGATACTAAATGGCCAAAACATGCTTTTAAAGAAATACAAACAGCATGTTTCAAATATTTTGTAGCTTTATGTATAATTTAATTGTCACTTAAATTTTATTTAGATGTTATTTTATTTAAATTATTGCTATGTAAATTTTTCAAATAAAAATTTGAATATTATCTTCTGACTTGATGTAGAACATCCTTGACACCCCAAAAGTGTGGTTTGCTATCTCGTCTGAAATAATCTGTTTCAGTACGCATTGCTTTTTGAATTCTTAAATGGCCTATTAAATGAGTGAAATTTTTTTGTGATGAGATCTGGAAGTGGAGGTAAAACAGGAGTTACTGAATTTATGCTCAAAAGTTAGAACAAGTGCTTTCATGTCTTGCATATGTTGCCATGGTCTGTGAACTCTTTGGAGTAACAAGCGCTGCACCTCGATCTTGATGGAGCCTCACGGACTTCGGGTTACACCGTGCTTAGCACTGCAATGAGGGTCACAGCTTTTCTTGCAGAATACCTAAAGTATCCCATCCATCCTTGTAGTTTCTAGTCAGCTTATGGGTATGAATTTCAGATCATGGTCATGGGTCTAAATTTGTCTTTGCTCTACTCACTTCATATTTATCTTTCTTCTTAACTGCAACAGTGCAGATCTGAAGCTCCCAAAATGGAAGCAAAGATAACAATCTCACAGGGTTTAAGTCCCACTCATACTGGTGGTTCTATTTTTCTGGTTGAATTCTAACTAATTTAGTAACAGTCATCACCAGAAATAATTTGTAAGTCAGGAAAGCAGTATTGAAATGAAACGTAGTCTGACAATACAAGGAGAAACAAAACCAGTGTCCATAGAAGTCTTTTCAAAGAACTTTCTTTGGTAAAAATCTTTATTCTTTGACATTTCTTATTTAAATATTCCAGATGACTAATAGGGGCCAATAATTAAAGCAGTTTTTTTAAAAGAAGGATGGAGGGAGAGGTACAAAAGAAGTGAATTGAAATGTGTTAGGTTCTGGCCACCTACAGTGAATGTAATCATTGCATACTGCAAACATGTACTAATAAAAGTAAAAAAAATTAAGCTTTTTTTTTTTCTTACTAGCAAAGCAACTGTTCTGTGATTCTGATGCTGAATTTTTAAAATTTGTACTAAGGGTAGGTCAAGAATCTTTGCACAGAGCCACATTATCAGTCCTTTTTAAAAACCACTTTTACTATGAGACAGGGTCTTGCTAAGTCACTAAGTTGCCTTGGTTGGGCTCAGACTTGTGACCCTCCTGCATCAGCCTCCCAGAGTGTTGAGGTAACAGGCATTGGAGTTCTATAAATGTCCCTTTGATGGTGGTCATCCTACTGGGTTCTACAAAATGCAGGTACTATACTAAAGGAACCTGGGCATGGCAAAAAAAAAGAAAATGAAATACTTGCTTTTTCTTGTTTTTACTTTTCTTGCAGTATTGACTGGCAACAGCAGAGTTTTAATGGCAACCAACTCTCTCAGTCTTTCCTAGAGCTGATTTACCAGAAATCCTCATAAGGGCCAGCAGCCAGCTCTGCCCCTTGCAAAATGTCTAAGTCTTTCTCTTACCTGTTGAAGTGTTATAAACAAATATTATCCTAAGAATTGTAAGTCCTTACTCTGTGAACCCACAACTGTGCCTCTATCATACTAGGGATAATATGTACTTTTTGTGCTATCTCAGTGTTTCATTTTTTCATTATTCAAACACTTGTCTAGCCAATTCCTTCAATAAATTATATCACTGAAAATACCTAGAGTGCTCTCACTGTTTCCAATGAGATGTTAAACTGCATAAACACAAGTTTCTTTTCACTAAAATATCCCATCAAAAATGTTTCCTACAGTGACTTAATTTATGATTTCATAAAATGTTTAACCATAAGCCAGTACTGATCATCCACAATTGACTTTTTTGTTAGTTAACATAACATAATACCCAGATGAAGCAGAGCTGATCGCTTGAGTCATTATAAAATACACAGCTTAGGATTTTAATACTAATTTTCCTTTCCAGATTCCACTGTGAGAATCTACAAATGTGTCAATTTTTGATTTAGCGTGTGATTCACTTTTTAAAAATACTTTTGGTTTTCCCTTTTTCCTTTAGTATTAATAGATATGAATATTTACTTTTTCTCCAAAATAATTAAATATTTATTCAACGAGATTTTTTTCCTGTAAGATTATTCTCATGGCTAAAGAATCACTCCATAAAGCATTTTCAATAGGAGTTAGGTCAAAATGATTGACATTTTAATTAATTTGTACTGTAAAATCTTATTCAAAAGCTTAAATAATTTCACAATACTTTTAAATTATACACTGGATGATTTTTTACTTTCCTTGAGCCAGTTGTTATATTGGTACTTGCTGAGTTTTTTCACATGAACAGTCTATATTTTAACACTTTTTCAAGGTGTTATTTCATGGACAGCTGCACTTGAACTCTGTAACAAGTAAACTATTGGGACGTCTAGATGTGACATGTATCTAGAATGGTTTTAAATCAGACAGGGGCTGAAAAACGTATTGTGTTCTGAATTTCATATATATGTATGTTTTAATTGTATTTTCTTTTTTAGAGAGGAATTAGAGTGCCTTTAGAGCACCTCTGTGTGTGTGTGTGTGTGTGTGTGTGTGTGTGTGTGTGTCTGTAAGAAAGAAGGAAAGACAAGAAGAGGAAAAAAAAGAGAACGAAAGAGACAGGAGAGAGAAATGTGGGAAAGAGATGTGGAAGTAAAACTGCGGCATTTAGAAATGAAGGGAAAATGTCAATTTACCTCGGGCCCTGAAAAACAATTGTTTAAAAGTTCAAGCTTGCCCTATTAAAAAGAAGTGATCTTTAAATGGGTTAGACTCCTAGCAATATATGTGCACTTAATTTTAGTTTTCTTTTTACTGCTGATTAAATTTTGAGTTTGGGTTCATAAATGCTCAAGCCTTTTACAATTCAAAAACGTCCCATTAGAAATCCTGCTCTGTGGATTGTAAGTGTGCCTAAGGTGTTACAAACAGTATCTCCAGAGCAGTTTCAGACGTGAAAAGTACATTTTTAAACCAACTTTAAAAATACAGGAAATTTTTTATAAGAGAATGAAAACATAAGGTCAGAACAGTTGCGCCTGAAGTCAATCATTTGAACTAACACCATTTCCCCTTTATTCCATCCCCACCTCTCTATCCCAGTCTGTCTCCATGTCTCTGTCTCTGCATCTCGCTCTGTCTTCTCTTCTCTTCAATTCTTTTCTCTTCTCCTCTTTTCTCTTCTGTTGTCTCTTTCCTTTCTCTGTATGCACAGGCATATGCATGAGAAACAGAAGTCTATGTACAGCTAAAATGCTACATGGTCATTATGCTTTCTCATTCCATGATAAGAGACAGACTTTCAACCCTAACTTTTATATACTAGTTTTTATTGTGAGACTGTGGTTGGCTCAGTTTGGGTCAACTGATTTCCTCTCGGACCTGTTGCTAACAGCCAGAAAAGCAAATGTATTGCTTGCCTACCTCCTCACTATGTATCTCCTTACAGCAACATTGCATATAATCATTCTATTCACATTAACTTTTCTGATGGTGCAAAGATGCCTGTGATTCAAATAACCCTGAGAAGTATTATAATAGTTAGCTTTTATCCTGAGAGAATAAGGAAAATAATCAGACACAGGTGACTTTTGTATTAATAAATGAAGTCAGCTTTTATAATTAATATGAATTATAAAATTTTCCATTTTTTTCTCAAGTTATGAGCCTCCATGTAACAAATTACTAAGCCTGTAAATAAAGCCTGGTCCTATTTAACATTTCCATTTAAACTAACTGAAATGATATTTTGCAATTTTATAAAAAGTGCATGAGTTGTCAAAGTGTATGACTTTACCTGTTATTCCATTTTATGAATGTTACTGAACCTTCTGTATTACGCTTTCAACTTACTCTAACACTAATGCATGATTCAGAACTCTACATAATCTAGACACTGTCATTCACAAGTTACTCAGTTGTAAATATTTCACATGAAGGAAGTTAAACTCCTTTTAAGTGGTATATCAGAGATGGTTAAAATCTAGTCATGACATAAAGATTTTCAACCACTGTAGTTAGAAAAAATTGTTGTTGAATTCTAAATTCTTTCAGCACCATCTTTGAAACCACTGAGTTAATCTTAAAATAACTGATTTTATAAATAATTTTTAAGTTATCTGTAGTAGCTTTATTTAAATTGTAAATTTTGCAAAATTGTGTGTGCTTGTCAAACACTGACCTTCCAAGCCCTACCCTATGTCAATCTAATATTGTTCATTTCTGCTGTCCTTTCATGTGCAGAATGTGCTTCAAGCAGGCACGATGTTTCATGTCTTTAATCTCAGCATTCTGGAGGCTGAGGCAGGAGGATCATGAGTTTGAAGCCCAGTTTACATCCATAGTGAGTCAGAGATCAGCATGGACTACATAGTGAGACTCTGTCTCAATCAATCAACCAATCATTCAATCAATCAATAAACCTGCTGCTGGTAGACACATGCATTACACTATCTCATCATTCCAGCATTGTCTCTAACACCGAGGAAATAATTAGGAAAGTTGTTGTGCTTGTTTTCATTGGAAATTGTAATTATTAAAAAGAAAATCAGTGTATTTTAACAATTTGTAATTAACACAAAAGCATGATTTAAAAAGAACTTTTTAGTACACATTAGTTACACAGAATAGTGAATTTTGTTTAGCCATATTCATACTTGAATAATTACTTTGATCAATTTCACCCCCATTATTCCATTCCCCTTTCTTTTCTCTCCCTGATTC
>RJWT010050998.1:0-10774 GCA_004365215.1 Cuniculus paca
GTGTGCTCCTCCACAGGTACTTCAGTTTCCCCACCCAGGGCCAGACTCCCAAGCTGCCCCCACTTGCCACACCAGGCTTCCTGTTCTATGGGACACTTTGACGGGTCTCCTACGGACCTGAGGCTGCTGTAGCACAGAATGGAGTTATACCATGCACTGCTCAGTCAGTGCTAATGAGTATTTACTGAATGTTATGGTGCCAGACACTGTTCTAAGTTTTAGGCGTATAATGGGAAGCAAGATAGACAAGAGCTCACATTATTCTATAGAGGAACAGAACAAAGACAGTTCTCTGGGTAGTAAAACAATCCTCCACAGAGAATTAAAACATGATGTACTACTGCCGATAGCCCCTCAGACAGGGGGCATGGCAAGTGCAAAGGCCCTGGGGAGGATGTTCTTGACACACAGGGAGGCCAGCAAGAAGGTGGAGTGGGCAGGTGGAGGAGAGGCGAGGTGAGGAATGAGGAATAACCCTGTTAGTTGTCTATTGGTATATAACATTATTATCACGAATTCAGCAGCTGAAAACCACGAATTGTTTCACGTTCTGTGGGCCAGGAGTCCGGGCATAGTTCCCTAAGGTTGCAATCAAGGTTGGCCAAGGCAGGATTTTCAACTGAGGCGCTGAGGCTGTTTTCAAACTCGAGGAGCTGTTGGCAGAATTCACTTCCTTGCAGGCCGCTGGGTTGTGGGCTCAGCTGCTTGCTGGCTGTCAGCTGGAGGTCGTCCTCTCTTCCTTACCATTTGGACATTCATTCCTACCTGTCCCGCCGTGGCTGCTGGCTTCCTCAAAGCCAAGACAGGAGGGGAGACTCTTAATAGGACAGGTTGGAACCGTGTCATGTTATCACAGAAGTGGCATCCCATCACTTTTGCTGAATTCTACGTTAAAAACACAATCAGTGCCTGCCCACTCATGGGGAGGGAGACACACAGGAATGAATACTAGAGATGCAACAAAGGGTTCATCCTAGGGCTCAGAGAGGTTGGGGGAGAACTTAGATTATGAGTGGTATCTTTAAAAATTTTTCTTCTGGTTCTGTGGAAGGAACCTAAGGCTTCCCACATGCTAAGAATATTATCTACCACTGAGGTATAACCCTAGTCCTCACCATCTCTCTAAGGATTTTCCCCCTTAAGTGGGGTAGAAAACCATGAGGAGTTTTGAGCAAGAGTTTCTAAAAGAATTAACATTGTTAAATACTGCTCTGCCTCAGTACCTAGGAGAAACTACAGTTAGACCAGCAGGGAAGCAAGAAATCCAAGGCAGCTGTTGCTATATCCCCCACAGGAGATGGTGGCTGGATTTTGGGGGTAAGGTGTATGGAGAGGGGTGGACAGAACTGCTCACAGTTTGATCATTAGGGCACTGTTCACAGGAAAACTGTTGTTTGCCCAAGTTTACAAACTAGCATTAGAAGAACATTCTTGCTGCCATCCTGGTTCTTACCCAGTTTTCTTTCCACTGTGCCTTTACAGATGCCACGATACAGACAAGACATTTTCTCTGTGTCCACTCTCTGCTCCCTATCCTCACCTCCAAATTTGCTTTAAACACACAGACATGCACACATAGCCTATCGGCTGCTTTGAAGAAGAGGCAGTGTTGCTTTTTACTCCAAAGATTTTTTTAGGATTGGTAACATTAATGGTGATAGTGCTAGGTAGGGCTAACAGAAGCAAATACTGTATCTTAGAGAGATGATGATATGGGTGGTATTGGCCAGAAGCCCTAGAATTTATGCTACTGTATACAGTATCTCCTGTTGATGCCTTGCACATATTTATGGAAGCTGGGCAGCCCCTGAACTGCAGTGCCTATGGAGAGAGATGGTGCTGTCTTTTTAATGTGCACTCTTCTGAAACATGGGGCATTAGTTTTCTAGAGTAGGTAGGTAGTGGCATAACAGTGGAAACTGTCTTTATAAAAATAACTTGCAATTGCTGGGTAGTATATGCCAGGCAACATGTAGGTACCTTACATCTATTAACTCATGCAACCATTAAAACACCCCCACAAATTATTATCCCATTTTAGAGGTAGTAAAACTAAAGTTCTAAAAACCCAAATTACATTTAGCTTGTGGTCTTACCGACCTCCATCTCAAGCTGAACCTCTCTCCTAGAAGAACACAATTTGTATTAATGGAGAGGTGAAGTTCCTGCAGTCTCTTCTCCCATTATGTCGTACTTCCTGATGGCCAGGCATTTTGAAAAAAATTATGAAGGTTTTAAAGGTCTGCCATTTTTTTTCTATTTCCTATGAAAATCAACCTGTTGTTTATTTCTCTTTCTTTATCATGGCTGAGTTAATTTGTTGCCAACTTACAGGAAAAATGGACCTTCTCTCAGGATTCTTGCTGAGATTAAGGGAAATATTCTCATTTTTCAAAGTAGTTCACTGAATTTATTCTGGCACAGACATCTGCCTTAAAGCTTGAATTAACACTGCATGATTTTAAAGAGCCTGATTTCCAACAGTCTGAAAAATATCCACACTATGATGAGTGTAAAACAGATGCAGGTACATTTAGATCAAATAAGGAATAGCTCAATCATTTTGGGGAGGTAGAATGCTGCCTAATCACAAACAGAATCCAAGGTGGGCACTTCAAACTGGCCAGCGGTGAAGGGATACTGGGAAGGGGAGTAGGGAAGGCCAAGAAGAGGTCCCTTATTAAGTGAGCCTCACCAGTCATTCCTCTCCTGAAGAATGCTAATTTCAAAGGGACAAGATGGTGATCCACTGTTAACACATTTGTTTCCATATCTGAAGAAACAGTACAAAAAAAGCCAGTAGGAATGCATAATTATAAATTTACAAAGACAATAAGCCCACAAAAATACTAATTGTAGAAACTGGGAATTCTCTCAAAAATGCTTTAAAGGGGCTGGGGTGAAGCACTTGCCAAGCATGAATAAAGACTTGGACTTGATCCCAAGCACCACCGCCAATAAAAATAAAAATGAAAATAAAAATAAAAATAAAGACAAGAATTTACTCTGAAGAAAATGCCACACAATAATTATGGCAACTTTTATTTTTTGTACCTGTAGTTTATATTGTTCAACTTTTTCATGAAAAATTTCACTTAAATACTGAAAATCTAAGCTGGGCATGGTGGTGTGCCTATAATCTCAGCATTTGAAGGCTGAGGCATGAGGGCTGCTATGAGTTTGATTCCAGCCTGGGCCAGTTTAAGACTACACAGTGGGGCCTTGTCTCAAAAAACTAAAAAAACTATAAGAAAAACAAATTGAAAATCTGAAAGTGTGTGAAAGTACAATATTTTTAGACACTTATATAAACTGCTGCCGGGGACTCTATCTCTCCTTTTGCTTTCTTGTTATTTTTCTTGGTCTTGTCTTTCTTTGGGAGGAGGGGAAATCTCTCTGAAAGCCACTGAGGAGCAGTCTTTTGTCACTTATAATAAAATGTCCAAGGTAATTTGCTCTATCTCTGAGCATGCTACCAGCTTTCACATCCTCTGGTGAATTAATCTTTCTAGTTTCAACAAGAAGCTAAATTAATTGTAAGTGACTGCTGCATAACTATCCCTGCAGGAATTGCACCTTTTGCCAGACAATGCATATTTAAGATCTTCCCATTTTTAAGGGACATAAAGGCTGGCTGTTTTGGCTGAAATCAAACCATCCATTATATGTCTTTAGTATTTTTGTCTTTTTTTTATTGATTTGGCTGTTTTGCTGTTTATACCTGCAGCTTTGATCGAATTTCCACCCCACTGCAGGAGGGCAGGGGCTGTCTTGTCACACATTACATCCCTATCCCCAATGCATAGTAGGTGTCTGGAAGATATCTGCTGAATGAATTGAATGTATTCTTCCATCATTGATTTGAAGCATGAAGATGACATTCTACAAATACTGCTTCCCTGGTAGCAGGACAAATCAAGGTGTTATAGAAAGCCTGGAATGAAGGTGAAAATAAACCAGATTTTTGACAAAGAAAGTGTTTTGGCAGAATGTCTTTCAGAAGCTAGATCTCCTCTGGCAGGGAGGTATTTTTACTTTTAGATGGCATGGGGGATTGGACCCAGGTCCTCACATGTTAGGCAGGCAGTCTACGCAGGAGCCACACTCCCAGCCCTGGGACAGTTCTTTTTCTGAATGACCTTTATCATTTTTCAGAAGATACCTGTGCAATGTTATCACAGCACAGTCTCCTATAAATGTTATGCTATACTTCCATAGACTACCTTACTGGATGTGAAATTTAATTATTTTTGCTTTTGCATTCTTTCTTGATTCATTTTCACAACCCATGTTGGGAAATACATCTGTAAAGATTTATTCAGACTTATTTCATTTTAGTGTAATATTTAGGTTTTATATTCAGATCTACATGGTCCAAGGGCAAATTGCTGCTTGGTCTGAAAGGACCACTGTTAGGTTCATTAGTTTAGATTACAACAGGTATGGCCTGCACTGTTAGTTGTGCCAAGGCAGTGACCCAAGCACGTGCCCTTCCTGTTTCTCCCCGGTGTGTGGTCCATGGTGAAGGCATAAGCCTCCTCCTTTTAGGGTCAGAAGCTTGTTCTTTCTCCGATTATCAACCATGAGACACATGAACTCTCTAAATATTTTCCGGCTTCAAGGCTCTACCTGGGCTTCCCATTCAAAGCAACAACCCAACATTAAGGTACACAATGTCCCCAGGAACTGAACAGGTAATAAGTGGTAAATCGCTGTCTCCGGAAATGCTAAATTATTTCTGTGCGTAATTGGTCAGATTATTAAAGGGCTTTTGCTTTTTTGAATCTTATTTTCTTGTTTTCTTGCCAGTCTAAATTATTTTTTACCAGCGCCTTGGGGACAGGACCCAAAGTAATTCTACTGGATGAAATGGTTGGTCATGTTGGGGACAAGGTTTTGCCCTGAGTGTGTTTTTAACCCATTTAGGGCAAGACATATCTTTTCTTTCAGAAACGGATGCATCTCTAGCCTTTTTTCTTAGTTTTACGACACCTTGCAGAGATTTTTTTATGAGCTCCGAGGGCTGATGATCACTGTTTCGCAGCAACGAAGAACACAGGCAATAAGCGCCATCGGCTTTCTGGAGGGTGCAGTCTCTCTCTCACTCGGCTTCTGCAGCTGTGCTGACAGGGAGCGCTCGCGCTTGGGGGCTGAGTCCCTCAGGAAGAAATGGGAATTTTTCTCCGTCCCACAGTGAGAGCGTTTCCAGGGGCCCGAAAGCTCACGCGTGCCCACGCAAAACACAAGAGCCCGAGGCGGGTCTTCCGACAGCGCCACAGGGGCGCGCCGGCCTCGAACACACGCAGCACACCTGCTGCAGGTTACCCCGCCACCTGGCTCTGGGCCCTCTGCGCAGCCGCGGCGGACGCGCGCGCTCGCGGCGCCGGAAGGAGGCGGTGCCCGGCGACACGAGAGCGCACGCGCGGGCGGGGGCGGGGCGAGGCGCGGCATATATAAGGCACGCGCGGCGGCAAGGGCGGGCCTGGCAAGAGCGGTGGAGTCGTCAGAACGCTGGGCGCCGCGGACGCCGCGGGCCGCGCCAGGGCGGGGAGAGGGAGGGGAAGGAGGAGGAGACGCGAGTGCGGGGTGGCGCCGGTCCACCGCCGCAGCCCTCCTGGCTCCCGCCGGCGTCGGAAGGCGGGCCCGGGCTGCGGCAGCGGCGGCCTGGGGAGGTGAAGCTGGCGGGCGGGCCCGGTCGGCGCGGCAGGGTGCGGGGGCTCGAGGGCGGCGGCTCGCGCCGGGCCCAGGTCGGCCTCCCACGTCCCGGGGCTGGCGGGCGGGGCGGGCGGCGGGGGAGGAGGGGCCTCGCGCCCGCGCCCAGGACGCCCTGAGGGAGCGGGCGGCGGCGAGGCGAGCAGCCGAGCGTCACCTCGGGGTGCAGCCTGCGACAGCGCCCGCGCCCGTTAGGGGTGGATGCGTCTCCAGGCCCTAGAGGAATCAAAGGGACGTTACCAGTCTGGGTCAGGAAACTGCTGTTTCACTTAGTGGGAGTTGGAGGTTTCCTTGAAGTGTTCGTGATTGAGTTTGGGAACGGGGGATCGGGTCAGGAGGTTGCGTCGAGGGCCCCTTGTGGAAAGCTTTGTGTGTGTGTGTGTGTGTGTGTGTGTGTGTGTGTGTATTCGTGTTCGTGTTCGTGTGTTCACTTGACCATGGACTTTATTCACAATGTGGTTTGCTCCTGTAAGAGAGGAGCTCGGGAGCCATTGCTTGATTAGCAGTTCTTCCTCCCTGTGTGGAAAATCGAATTTCTGGAAACGTCCTCTGTGTTGTAGATTTTTGCCGACATAAAGGCTATGCGTATTGGCCAGTGCTTGCCACTAATTACCTTGAAAGCAATGGAACGGAAACGCAGCGTCGGAAGCACTGTTAGTTTTTGAGCTCACCTCTGTGGAATTTTAGGGTCTAGACATTCTAGGGAAGTTAAAGCCTGGTTGTGCCCCCCTAGTTTACTTTTACACTTTATTTTTTCCCCCTCCGCTTCAGCCTCATCAGTTTCAATGGTGCAACTCTCTTCATCTCCTTTTGGTTACCAGTCACCTTCAGGCCGGTCAGAGGAGGGAAGAGTGGGGAATATGAAGTCAGCCAAGTCCCAGGTGAACCACAGTCAGCATGGGGAAAGCCAGCGGGCCCTGAGCCCTCTGCAGTCTGCCCTCAGTTCTGCTGCATCTCCATCCCAGGCCTATGAGACCTACATCGACAACGGACTCATATGCCTTAAACACAAAATTAGAAACATCGAGAAAAAGAAGGTAACTCTCTTCCTCCCAGCCCCATACCTGCATGGTCTTAAACAAGGAGCCGATGATTTCTTTGCCAAGGCTCATAGGTCTTCATTCCTGAAACTTTAAACCTAGGATGTGGATGCCGGAGAACAAATAAGACAGGCTATCCATGTAGTATTAACATTTTGTTTCATTTGTCAACACAGCTGAGTAACAGTATTCATAGTAAAATTATTATGCATGTTGCTGTTGAAGTGCTTGAAGAGCTAGATATTTTAGGACAGCCGAATTCCTTGAGTGTTACATTAATGTTTCTTTTTCTAGATGAGTAATAGCCTGACTTTTAAGCTTGTTTTCCTTGTGACTTTCTGCAGCAGCTGATGTTGCAGTAGAGCTGCTGCAGTCCTTGGAAGCTTTGACTTGGAAAGCCAGTAAATGTTTCAGCAGTCATTTTCACCTTTTGAGGTCTTGGCCTAAGATTGGTAGGTGAAAGTATTGTAGACAGCCTTATGAAGAGACTCAGCTTACTATCAACCGAATGTTACAGTAAATGCTGATGTAAAGACTCAGATCACTGCTCATTTCCTGAGTCATGTGGCCTTACTTTGTTGTGTCATGATTCTCTTCTGCTTCGGATGGGTAGAGCTGAGCAGTTAACTAGACCAGGACCCCTTTAGGAAAGTTTCCAATCTTTCTTTGTCCCTTTCTTTTTTAAAAAAAGTTGGTACATTTTAGATATATATAATAGGAACGTTCATGGGAGGGAAAGGAAAGTTGCTTTTAATAGAGAAGTGTAAGAATGTTTTCAAGAGTTTGATTGATTCCCCCTCCCCCTTTTAAAGCCAGGAAGGTAATGAAGAAGGACCAGTTGCTAGTAGCTTCTCTGGCCCTCATCATTTGTCTTCTGAAAGCACGCTGTGCCATGGATCACAGTGTGGTAAGGGGAGTGTGCCTGGGTCAGCACAAACGCCCCACTGCTATGGCAGGGTGGGGATAGGGTCTATTAATAGAGGTTTCTGAATGGCTTCACTGAGGTGGAGAAACTATGAGTTTGTGTACCTGTGCTGTCTAGCTTAACTGTAGTACCTCTTTAACCCTAAATACCTGTTTCATAGTATAGTGCGTGTTTTTGTTTCAACTTCTGGGAAAGCATTTTAAGACTAAAGCCAATGTGGGAGGAGCCTGAAAAATGTAGACTAGTGGGTTTATGGCATTTTTATGGAGCTGTTAAGTGCAATTTATTTTTCATGTATTTTTTAAATATCAAGCTTAGTATGAAAAAATAGCTTCAAATTGTGGTTAGAAAATAAATCTTACATTATTTGTGCACCATTAGGAAGTTACTAGGAAAGTGCCACAGATTCAGCTGGTAACTGAATCTGTGGTTAATAGTTTAAGCATGAAGTTAGAGCAGTACTTCTCAACTTAGACACCATTGACATTTTGTAGCAGTTCTTTGTTGTGAGGGCTGTCCTGGGCATTATGGGATGTTTAACATCTCCTTACAAGATGCAAGTAGCACTGTCTTTCTTCCTCAAAGTGTCTAAGTTGTAGTAACTAGAAACCCTCCGATAGGGCCAGATGGCTCTGGGGGACAGAATTGCCAGACTGAGCACCATTGGGTTGGTTGACTAGGTAAGTCCTTGTGTGTTAACTAGTCTCATTACAAATAGAGGCCATTAAGGGAAAAAAGCTTTACTGCTTAAGCTTTGAAATTTCTAGCTAACGTTATTCTTGTTTTTACAGAATAATATAAAAATAATTGTTAGACATGTAGAGTGGTTGATAAGAGTGAACTTGTCCTGGCATGTAGTGACTTCTGTATCTTGTTCAACTCACATTTTTTCCCATATGAAAATATGCCTCTCACCTCCAGTATTTTCATATTCTAACATTAGTGGATCATTGTGTGTCCTTTTATGTTCCCCTTTTTTTTACATCCTCGTGATACCTACATCAGAAACATCTAAACATGCTGACAGACACTCAGTTGATGCCCAATGTTGGAAAACTTGTCCAGGTTCAGTGTTGTTAAATAGTACGAAGAGCTTATGTTCCTGACAGTTCTTCTGTGGGTCCCCCTGCTGCCCCTAACTGGACTTAGCTATTTTTTTTTTCTTTTTTTGTGGCACCAGGGATCGAACTCACAACCTCACGCTTGCCAGGCAGGTGCCTAGGCAGCTGAGCTAAATCTCCAGCCCTTGTGTTTTTGAGACAGGGTGTCACTATGCTGTTCAGGCCGGCCTTGAGCTCACTTTGTAGCCTGGGCTGGTCTTGAAGTCACAACAATCCTCCTGTCTCAGCCTCCCAAGTGCTGGGGATAACAGGCGTGTGCCACCAGGCCCAGCTTGTTTGTTTTGAGATGGTCTCACTGTATAGTCCAGGCTGCCCTCAAAAGCACTATCTTTTCATTTCAGCCTCCCTGGGATTATAGATGTGTGCCACCATGCCTGGTGGCTGTTTGAGTTTTTTGGGGGGGTGGGGGGAAGACGGTCTCACTATGTAGTTCAGGCTGACCTCAAACTTGCAGGGATCCTCCTGCCTCAGCCTCCCAAGTGGCAAGATTATATGTGTGTGCAACCAAGCCCAGCTATTGATTGAATATTTTTTACTTACACTGGAACATCAGATCTCCAGGGATTCTATTAGTTACACAGCCAAAAAGTTACTTTTGTGAGGCTTTTTGTTCAGAGCCGCTCCTAAGTGGTAAAATCTCAGCCACCAAACCCATTTCTCCGTCTGTAAAGTAAGAGACTATACACTGTAAGACAAAGTAATCCAACTACTTCAGAGTTGTAAGAATAAATGAGAGGGGGATGTGCAGCCTCTGCTACACTGCTCTGTCATCACCCACACCGAGTTGGGTGTGCATGGATACAGGGTTACCGTGTGTAAGACTTCACACTTGGGAACCATCACTTGAGAACTGGTGTGAGCTGGCTAAGATAGCTGAAAGACTAGCATTGGAGCAGCCTGGCCTTGGTGCCTTGTATTTGGAGATTGCAGGCCGCACTTGGAACTCATGCTCTAGCAACAGACTCCTGGAGCCCAGTGTCAGCCTGGTCATGGTTCTGTTACCCCACTCAGCGCCCCGGGAACAAAGTGGGTCTGTTCAGAAAGGCGGGTACCCACACCAGGTGCAGAGCAGGCTGATCTTAGCCTGAGTGTTTTCCCCCTGCACAGAACATGTTACAGTTGCTGCCTGCCTGTAATAAAGTGGTACTCTTGCTTATTGATAGCTATCAGAATTGTTTTCGGAGGGAATAATGTTTGATATTTAATTTATTTGCTTCAGAATTTTATATCAGACTATAGTAGATTCAAGTTTCTGTTTTGTAGCTCAAACTGGAAGATTACAGAGATCGCCTGAAAAATGGAGAGCAGCTTAATCCAGATCAGCTGGTAAGTGACTTATGGTCTTTTGTCAGACTGACTCCTTTCCTTAATAAAATTCTCAGAAACTTGATTATCCCAAAAGGAGTTAGAATTTGTGTATTACCTCTCATAGGTTTGGATGTATTTCTGTTGCACTAGCAAATGTTATGGATGGGGTTATAGATTAAGTAGGAGTGAAAATATAGACTGAGTTAACCCAGTATTCTGTAAAACTTATATGCACTAATAAAAATACATGTGTTGAAAAAAGTTAAATTATGTTTATGCTGGGGCAGATGGAAGGGGAAAAAGTTTGAGGGAATAGTGTAAAACTGACATCTTTTTGCTCTAAAATATAAAAGTATTAGTCTCAGCACTTGGGAGGCTGAGACAAGAGGATCGTTGTGAGTTCGAGACCAGCTTGGGCTAGAAAGTGAGCTCAAGGCCAGCCTGAACAACATAGTGAGACCCTGTCTCAAAAAGACAAAGGCCAGGGATTTAGCTCAGTGGCATCATGAGTTCAATCCCCGGTGCCGGGGGAGTATTTACTGTAGTCTTCTCAATTTTTCCAACTGCTTCCTCTTTTTTCTTTTTTTTCCCTCTCTTTTCTTTTTCTTTTCTTTTCTTTTCTTTTCTTTTCTTTTCTTTTCTTTTCTTTTCTTTTCTTTTTCTCTTTT
>RJWT010050999.1:0-10772 GCA_004365215.1 Cuniculus paca
CTGCTTTTTGATCACGATGATATATCAACCTCTGTTGCAAGGAGGCAAAATCTATATACTGCTCTGAATTTCCTTCTCCTCTTGCAGGTGGGCAGCATGCTGAAAACTCCTAAATTTCCTATTTGGCTGTGCAACATCAATGGAAATTACAGCATCCTTTTTTGCACAAACAGACAGCTTTTATCAGACTGGAAAATGGAGCGTCTCTTTGATCTGTATTTGTACAGTGGCCAGCCCTCACAGAGAAAGCCAGTGCGTCTTACAGTAGGTAAGCACTTCAGCCTCCAAGAGTATGTACCTTAATGTGCTCAGCGACTCGCCACCGTGGCTACCAGCTGTGTGGATAGTCATGCCCGCTCTGCAGGAGAGCGCTTGGGCTTGGTTTCTGAAGAGAATGAAGCCCATGTCTAAATCCCACAGCTCGAAACCCAACCATTGTGATGTGGGAATCCTAAACCTGCTTTTAAAAAGAGCAGGATGAGGATTAGAAATAACAGGGAAACAAATAGCTTTTAGGTAAGAGAAAACACAGGGTGAAGAGTCAAATTTCCCAAAAGCCTCTCTGAGGCCGTTTATGTTTGAGCAGGAGGTAAACAATGCCTGGGGGAAGATGTGCAAAACAAAGGGGAGACAGTGTTCCAATGGGCCAATTTTGTCCCACAGCCAAATACCATTATCCTGTGATGAAAGTACCCATTTCTTCCCAGTTAGTTTTAAAAGCATTTTTAAATTGTCTACTATGGGCTAAAATACTGGGAAAATCACAGTGAGTAAGGCACAGTGCAAGCAAACCTTTAGGAGGTCCCAGGCCAATCAATGGCAGACGCAGACAGCCCTAGCAGTACATTTCACTTCAGTTAAAATCAGTTTTTAGACTCATGAAAGGAAATAAAAAGCAACGTTAAGAAGTCTTTAAACACTGGTCCCTTTGGCAAGGTACTAAAAGAGGACAGACTGGTAATTTGTACCAGGTAGCCTTGGTTCCGTGAAGGAGCCTGGTAACTTACTGTCTGACTCTTTACATTAGCATCACAAGCCCCGTGTTACATAACCTGTGCTATTATCACTGCATTTGGAAAGGTATATTAGTGACTGTTTTATCTGTGCAGTGCGTAAGTTTTTTTGCTCAATTATAAGAAATACATAATAACCCATTTAATGTAGTGTATTACCAAAGTTAGTGCAGTCAACTTTGTTCCCTGAGGAAAGCATCCTTTTTCATCTGTTCACAAGCCTCCCGCATGCTCTGCTCTGGGCACTGTGTGGAAAGCCTTATGTACATTAACACAAAAAATTCCCAATAATCACATGAAGTAGGTGCTACGGCATCTATTTTTACGCAGTGAAAACTGAGGTTCCCAATAAATAGGTACCAATTGAATAAATAAGACTTAACAGTAGGTGTTAAGAGTAGTTGTTAAGTACCTTCTCAAATGCCACCTGGCTCTCATGACCTGGGCCTTGCGCCCTGTGCTCAATTATCCCACTGGAATGCCTCATACTGCACTCAAAAATGCAAATGTATTCTTAGAAGCCTTGAGAAGTGGTGGCTTTCCCTGTTCTTATTTTTCCTGACAGCATCTCATGACAACACCTGGTTCTCCATGGTATATAAGGTACATTAGATGATTTATCAATATTCACATTTCAGTTCGAGCAAGCCAGGTTGTCACTGACTCCTTTTATGGGGGACACTTCCACACAGCTGGGATCGCCCTCCACTTAACCAGTTCTAAGACTACAGCTTGCAGAGCTCAACTCCTGCCCGCCCATGCTTTTCTCCTGTAATTGCTTCCTCAGGAACAACGCGCCAGGCTCAGGTGTAACCGTCTCCTGTTCCTTCCTCAGATACGCACGCCCATCACTGGGAAAGGAACCAACATGAAGATAAACATGGGCCAGGAAGACGCTGCTCCCCAGTGGAGATGGCCATCAGAACCAAGTGGAGAGAGGCCACCATCAACTGGAATGGGACTTTTCCCTTTTTCTAAGGAGAAAACTAGGACTCACAATAAGGTCTCAACTGTTAGAACTGTTGGGCTGCAAGAGTCTTGTGCAATGTCAAAAGAAATCTCCAACAGAGTGAAAAGAAAACCCACAAATTGGGAAAAAATCTTAATCAACTGTCCTTCAAATCTTGAACATATAAAGAATTAAAACATATCAGGCCCTCAAAATTCAAAGACCCAATCCAAAAATGGGCATCTGAGATGAAAACACACTTCTCAGCTGAACAAATACGAATGGCAAATAAATACATGAAAAAATATTCAACATCATTGGTCATTAGAGAAATGCAAATTAAAACAACTGAGATTTCATCTCACTCCAGAAAGAATGGCCAGGATCAAGAAAACCAACAACAACAAACACTGGAGAGGCTGTGGGGAAAAAGGAACCCTTCTCCACTGTTGGTGGGAGTGTAGACTGGTGCAACCACTGTGGAGGTCAGTCTGGAGGTTCCTCAAAAAGCTAGGATTGGAAGTCCCATTTGACCCAGCTATTCCGCTTCTGGGCATATTCCCAGAAGAAGTGAAATCATCTTACCATAGTGATGTATGTGCACCCATGTTTATAGCAGCAGAATTTGTAATAGCCAAGTCTTGGAAACAACCCAAATACCCATCATTTGAGGAATGGATAAAAAAGATGTGGTAATTTTATACAATGGAGTACTAGTCAGCTATAAAGGATCACATTGAGGCTTTTATAGGTAAATGGATGAGACTTGAGAACATACTCCTAAGTGAAATAAACCAAACTCACATGTGTAAGCACCGCATCATCTCCCTAGTGTAAGAAACCAAAAGACTCAATAAGATACAAAATACCCGATAAATGTGGGGGAAAGGTTCTGAAGTCCAATGGTGCTTTTATTCTTTGATTGGATTGGTTTAAGTCTGTTCTCTACTATTTGATTGCAATATGTGAGAAGATAGGAACAGCTCTTTTGAAGAAAACAGGGGACATTAAGATAGCCATTGTTGGTTTCTTGTCTGATTTGAAGGCCTATAATGTTTTCACTCTTTTGATTTATCTGGTTTTATATTATTTTGTTTTGAGTTTATTGTGTGTGAATGTATGAACAACCATTTCAAAGAAGGCAAGAGACACTAGGGTAGCCATTGTTAATCTCCTGTTGTTATGTTTTGAAGACCTGTATTGCTTGCAGTGTTCTGTTCTGAAATGTTATGTTGTGTTTGGCTCTATTCTGTTTTGTTTTGTTTTATTTTGTTTTGTTCTATTCTCTTTAAAAAAAAAAAGAGTCTTGTGCAGGAGGAGGATATTTAATCACTACACTCCTCTTTCATGAGCCCCACCAAAAACCATGCTAGCAGCTTTTACAGTTTTGCTCCCTGTCCAGCATTCTGCAGTTGCTGTCAGTGTTGTGGGAGAAGCCCAGGCCCTCGCCTGGGGTCCTTTGAGTTCTCCTCTGTAGTCACCTAAACTGGCTCCTTCATTTTATTCAGAAGAAAAAAAAAAATGAAGTCTCTCCTCTGCATATTATTTCCAAATTAGTCTTTTCTTGGTTCGATTCTCCATGAAGATTATGGAAACAGGCAGCTAGCTTCCTTGTGGGGATAAAGTTATCCGTAATGCATCACCAGATTTTAGCTATGGCAAGAACCCAAGCCTTCTCAGACTTCCTGGGATGGGTAGCATTCTTTTCCCAGGATACATTTCACACGCCCACATTAGCAAGTTCTTGCCATAGACATAGTAAACGGGCTTCCTCCGGCTTGAAGCAAGGACTATTCCTGGGGAGCCAGCAGCTACAGCATTTGGCGTGGGGGCTTCGGTAGTCAAGGCGAGCAGGCAGAAGGAAATGCTCTTCTCCTCTTCTCAGTGCTGTCTTTCTTTTTTTCTTCTTCATAAACTAGATATAAATAATATCAACAAATATAAACTGAGACAGAAGTCTGATTCTGGCATAAAAGAAGATTCCACATAAAAATAAAATTTCTTATGTCATGGTTCAATAGGGAAAATAATTCTTTCAAGAATGTGATCTTCCTGGTTCTGTTAAATGCCTACATATTTTCTGAAGAGATACAAAGACTACACATATATTCTTTCTCAAAGATATACATGGGGACCATCAAAACATGTTTACTACCGGCGCTGCCCCCCATCCCTCCACTGGTCTGTCAACTCACAGCTTTAGGGTGTTAAAATTTGGAAACCAAAGGTCAGTTTCCAAAGAGCCATGTTTCTATATTTATTTTCTATATTATCCAATGCATTTTCATTTGGCTCAAGAATAATGTTTTAACTTAAGGAACATGTAGACTATAAAACTTCAAGGTGCATAATAAATTATGCCAGAAGAGGAAGCCAATTTGGCTTGGATTATTGATTATGGTGTCTATTATTGGTGTTTTCAATTGGGATTTTATATCAGACAAGTGAGTGAAACTCTACAGACCCTGGTCTTATTTGGTCTTAGTCTTCGACATACTGTGTTTTTCCTGAGGTGCAGACCCTTTTTTGCTTTGTGTGCACTGAGTTATTTCTTCCTAAATGCCTCTTTTGAAGTTGACTGCTGGAAAGGCTGGAGCCAAATCAGAAATCATATTAAGAGTATATTGTGGCTTGCAACGAGGTGTCCCCGCAAAGCCTTATAAGTGAGATTCTGGGCAGGGGGCTGGGTCTAGGGTGTGATACTGGGGTTAAAGATGTGTGATAATTAAATTGTTTTAGCCTAGATGTGAGTGCAGATAATGGAAGCTGGATACTAGGTGTGGGAGTCACCATCGTAAAGGACTATAGCACTGATGAGATAAAAGAGAAAAGAAAGCTTGCTGCTTGCTGCCTTCTGCCTGCCACTGTCTCTCGTCTGCCATGCCACCCTGACTTGGGGCCAGCTGACTATGGCTTGAAACCTCTACAAACTGTGAGCCAAATAAAATTTCCTGGCTTTAACTTTGTGCGTCAGGTATTTTGTCTCAGCAACAAGAAAATAACTCAGACAGCGTGTGAGTGAGAAACCACTCTCTTGTAAGAGATTTCACTAAAAGTCTCATGTAATGAGGACATTCTTTTATGAGAAAAATTGTCAGGGGGAATCCCCTTGATTAATCATGGTTCATCCATCTGGGCCTAAGCACAGGGCCCTTGATCAAGGAACAAAATCAAGACTCAGCAGAAGGAAGACGAGCCCAGTGACCACTGGGAAACAGCCAGTTGTGTTTGCTGGGCAGTGTATGTGTCCTCACAAAAGACATTTATAAATTGACCTCATTCCTGTATGTTTTCTGTTCCTATTCTTATTTCTTCTTTGAACTTTCAATTTGTTTATTATTTTGTGTTAACTTCCATATTTTATACGTTGTTGTAATCTACTTTAAAGTATTCTTGGAGTGAGTCTTTTGGTAAGCAAAACAATGCAGGCAAGTGTAAGCCTGTGTTTTATATGAAAAGGCATAATCATGTGGTATAGATAGGTTAATCTCTTTGTATGTCAATGTTCAGTGAAAACAAGTTTTAATTTTGTCTTATAAACAAAATATCCCACAATACTTGAGTTTTTTTAAGGTGGAAATGTGTTATTTAGAAGCTGCTAAGAGTTTCTTAAAGAGTATTAGTTCATCTTTGAACTTTTTATGTTTTGAGAGAAATTACTTTAATTGTCTTTTGAGTTTTTCTAACTTAAAGTAGGGGAAAGCTATTTGCTTAAAGATGTAGATACCAATTTTTCTGAAAAGTGACCTAAACTGACTGTGCCTTTAGTGGGAATGGGCCCTGGAGGACATGGTAAATATTTCTCTTTTTTAAACATCAATTTGGACTGGCTTGTCTCTCAAAATTATGTTCTTACAGAAGAAGTAAGGTCACTTTTTAAAGTATATTCTCACCGATGTCACAGACCAGATAGGATGGGCCGGGGGTAGACTGCAGAAATAACTTTGAGAGCCACTGGCCGGGGTCGGGTGCTGCAATGTCCGGATCATGCGCAACTTCACTCACGCCTGATCCTTAATTTTCCCTCATACAAGTAACGAACTGTAGACTTACACTGTTGAGCTGCTGCAATTGCCAAGTCAGGGTCTTATGCCAGTGATCGTTACTCATTCATTCAGTGTCTGTGTATGCGGCACTCTGCTGGGTGCCGGGGAAAACAGTGAGCAAAGCCTCACACACCCTCCCCTTCCCTCGTGGACTGAAGCCTCTTCTGAGGAGATGGGTGAAACAAAAATGCTGTCATGAATACAAATGTGAAAAGTGAGGTAAGTGTCCAGAGAGAAGATTTTTGATTTGCCGATCTTGTAATAGGGACTGGACAGTGGAGAGAAGGTATCTCTGAGGAAAAGGCAGTTAAGGTGAAGTGGTAGAGACGGCCAGGTGAGTGGAAGAGGGATGAGCACGTGTGAAATGCTGTGGTGCATGTACTGGAGAAACAAGGAAACCGGGGAGCTGGAGTGCCGAGAACAGCTGGAGAATGGTTGAGAAGCCTCCAGAAGGACAGGCAAGGGTCCTCCCCAAGCCCTCTAGACTGTGGGGATCAGAAGCTTAGCAAGATTTTAAGAGTTCTCATAGGGTATGAGTTTTGGGGTGTCGGGGGAGCCCAATGTAGAAAGTAAAATGGATGCAGAGACTGGTGGGGTGACTGTCACAGTGCTACTGGCAGGAATCAGAGCCGCGCAGTGACAAATGCGGTAGACTGAAGCGGGCTACTCACAGACACTACCCAATGGGTAAAACACAGAAGGTAAAGGTAGAGAAATGAAGGGCAGCCACAGTCAAGAATGATTGCTGGGCTCTCATTTAATGAATGGCTATACTGACTAAGGGACTGCCGAAAGGCGTACCCCTTTTAGAAGACAGGAAATCACAAGTTCAAATCTTGAATATCAACTATTTCAATGAAAAGACTGAAGAGAAGATGAAAATAAAGGTCTGGAAATCAGAGAAGAGCTTTGGAGCAGGTAGATGGACATACAATACTTAAAAATTTCAAGTGGTAAGTCACAGATGGCCTGGGATAAAGCCACCCACAGAAAATAGGAAGCAAGAAAACAGCTGGGCCTAAGACTGACTCAGGGAGTCCACTGCTGTGGTCAGGTGAAGCCCTGCGAGCCTTCCAAGGAGGCCAAGGAGGGGCAGCCAGACACATAGAGGGAAAACCAGAAATGAGCTGTGAGTGAAGACCATGTCCTGCATGGAGGGCACAACTTCCCTGTCAGTCATCCTGGGGAGAAGGAGTAGGTTAGGCAGAGGCAGGAAAATCTCTGTCCACCCCAATCTCACCTGTCATGGATGGGGGGCATGCACAGGGCCTGAATCAACACTGAGGGCACAGCCAAGTGTGTAGACAACTGCAAGCTGTCAGAGGTCTGGCAGGACCTCTCACAGGAGAGACACGAGCAGGAGGAGTAACAAAGTTTGGGTTTTCTTACATTGTAATCCCATTGTGTGTAAATGAAGTTGAACTTTCCAGCCTAGTGTTCTCAGTGCTTAAGCATTCTCTCTGTATTTAAGACAGGGATCTGTTTCACACAGGAGAAATTTCCCAATATCTGGAGAAGCCAGTCTTGCCATGGAAGGAACCTCCTGAGAAGTCTGGAGCAACAGAACAAGAATGACTAGCTGAAGGACACGTGTGAGGGACCCAGGTGACACCTCCGCAAAAAAAAGTGCAAAAAGAGAAAAGAAACCAGGCTCAAGATGAGGCAAAAAAGCCCAGTATCAGGGGCACAGTTCTAGCTAATCCTGAGGAATTAAAATAAATCCATTTTCACCACACTGAGTATCTATACAAAAATGTTTACACTGGTTTCATGGAAATAAATGTCAAATGGATTGAAGAAACAAATTTTGGCATAAAAACAAGATATTATCTAAAAGTTATTTTTACTTTATGAAAAAATAAAACAAAATTTCATATCAAAATAAGAAGAGAATAACAATAACAAATACTTGGTATAGCATTGTCTTTAGTTACTCAGAGTAAAAGACGTAACAATATGCTAATTTGTTTCGTTTATACTACTACTTTCTCTTAATTCAATGAAAAGAAAATTTGTGCCATTGTCTCTGCTTCTTCCAAAATGTTATTTTTAATCAATGACTACATTAAAAATCAGAGAGAATCAGGTTTGAATTAATTCAGTCAGTTATTTTTCAGGATATCCAGGTTAATTTTAACTCTAGGTTATGTAGTAACATCACATGTTTCTGGTAGGACGTGGGGTGGGTGGTAGCTGGTAAACCTAGAGAATTTGGTGTCTTTTTTTTGAACCTTTAGCAATTGAACCCAATCAAAAACTCTTTTCAGATCTGCCCCTGAGTGCCTGCTGCTGCCCTCAGAAAGCTTGCTTCCTGAGGGCAGCCAGTGCAGGCAGGGAGACACAGCCAGATATACCCTGTGTGCCTGCAGGCTGCCACTGGAGTCCCTTGCTTTCTTCAGGCAGGCAGCACTCACCGGGAGAATTGCACAAACATAACCCTGTGTGCCTGCCACCATCAGGGAGTCCCAGTGTAGACATGCAGGCTGAGGGAAGAAGCAGCCCTGCCATCACACAACCCTGGCCATCAAGGAAGCCTCAGTGTAGCTGCACAGGTCTGGAGAAGCCCGCCCCGTGCCCTGCTACCTCCCTGGGAACCTGGTGTCAGCAAAACCCAGGTGCCTGGCCCATTTCCCTACACTGCAGAGGGGTGGCCAATGTAGGAAGTGCCTGGGACCCCACGACTGGTTTGTTGGGAGGAACCCAGGAGAATGTCAAGACAAAGGAGCAAAAGGCAATCTCAGACCTCTGGCCCACACAGAACAAGTCTGGAGATATAGTCTTGGAAGTCACACACCTGAGATCTCCAAGAGGATAGCAACTGACGTAAAGAAACAACTTCATGAGACTGTAAAAGTAGTCAGATCAGAAATTAATGTCTCAGGTATCATAAACATAATGAAAGAATTGCTGAGCATATCTAAAGAAGACACAGATTAAAAAAAAAGAGGAGCATAGGAAAATAATGGAAACATTGAACAAACAATGTATGAAGAATTTACAAGGCATGAAACAGATTTAAAGAGATATCCAGGAAATTAAAAAGTCAATCAAAAGCTGGCAAAACTGCTTGAAAGAGACTGAAGATAGACTCTGAGACCTTGAAGACAGGATCACAGCTAGTGAGCATGAAAAGAAAGATCTCTTAAAAATAACAAGGAATCAGGAAATAACTATTCAACAGCTGCAAGATGAAGCAAAGAAAAATAAGTGATAGATATCAGCGAATAAGCAGGGGTCAACACAAATGAAATAAAAAGACCATTTATAGAAGTAATAGCAGAAAACATCCCAAACATGGGAAAAGGATCTGTTATACGGATAAGCAAAACATAGAACTCCAACTAGCCATAGCCAAAATAACTCTACACCCAGACATATAGTAATCAAGATCCCAGAAATTCAACTCAAGAAAAGAATATGAAAAGCTGTTAGAGAAAAGAAACAGATCACCTATAAAGGAAAACCCATCATAATCACAGCAGACATCTCAACACAAACCATCAAGTCAAGAAGAGTTCAGAGTGAAGTGTTTCAAATCCTGAAAAACAACAACTTCCAACCCAGATTGATGTACCCTGCAAAACTATCTCTCAAAATTGATGGAAAAATAAGATATTTCCATGATAAAGAACAACTGAAGGAAATCATGACCATCAAGCCAACCCTACAGAAAGTGCTGAAGGATATTCTAGAGAGAGATAAAGATGACCATGGTTCCAGGAGCAGCAGCAGAGGAGGATCACCAAACAGGACAGGCAATTGAATGAAGGGGGAAGGTGGAGGGCCAACAGCAGGGGGATAGCAAGGCAGAGACAAACCAGTGTGTGCCAGTTGTAACCATTAATATAGATGGCCTCAATTCAGAAGTAAAAAGAAACAGAGGGAGAGTGAATCAAAAAACAAGATCTATCAATATACTGTATACAAGAAACACATTTAACTCAAAAGGAAATTCATAGACTGAAAATCAAAGGGGAGAAAAAAATTGTTCCATGCAACAGGAGACCAGAAAAAAGCAAGAGTAACTTGTCCATCAACTGCAGAATGGATAAGAAAGATATGGTATTTTCATACAATAGAAAGCTACCTAGCTATAAAGTAGGATAATCTCAAGACTCTTGTAGGTAAATGGATGCAACTGGAGATCATGCTCATGGGTAGAAATGGTTCGGATTCATACAAGTGAACACTGAGTTATCTCCCTAGCATAAAAAGCTGAAAAAGATTTAGTGGTTACCAAAAGCACAGTACACATTATGAAAGTGATAAGGAGGAAACACCTAAAAAAGGAAAGTGGTCATCGATTGAGGAATGGATAAAAAAGATGTGGTACTTTTATGTGGTACTATTCAGCTATAAAGAAGGATCACATTGAGGCTTCTATAGGTAAATGGATGTAACTTGAGACCATACTCATAAGTGAAATAAATCAGACTCACACGTGTAAACACCACATTATCTCCCTAGTGTAAGAAACTGAAAGACTCAGTAAGACACAAAATGCCCGATAAATATGGGGAAAAGGTTCTGAAGTCCAGTGGAGCTTTTGTTCTTTGATTTGATTGGTTTAAGTCTGTTTTCTACTATTTGATTGCAATATGTGAGAAGATAGGAACAGCTTTTTTGAAGAAAACAAAGGACATTAAGGTAGCCATTGTTGATTTCTTATTGTCTGATTTGAAGGCCTGTAATGCTTTCACTCTTTTGTTTTATCTGGTTTTATATTATTTTGTTTTGTTTGAGTTTATTGTGTGTGAATGTATG
>RJWT010051000.1:0-10752 GCA_004365215.1 Cuniculus paca
GTTTCAGACTCAGACTATGATTTAGCTCATTACTTATATAGGAGAAATACAATTCCCAACCCGCTAAATGTCAGATGTGCCCAATTGGTGCCCCCTGTAATCGCAGAATGAATTCCAAGGAACAATGGAGGTTAAAAGTAGGAAGGATTTATTGAGAGAGAGAGCTCCCGAGAAGACAGGTCCTGAGTAGGCTGTGAATGGGTTACCACCAAGGTTCTTTGCCAGGAGTAATTTGTGCACTAAAGTCACTATGTAGGTACAACATGGGTCAAACTACAGTCAACCTATAGGATTATAAGTATGGCTGCTTATCCAATGTTGGTCCAATAGAGAAGTGGGTCACGTTACAAGGGTACATGGAAAGAACATAAGCATTTGGAGAAGACGTGGGTCTGGATGCTCTAGTCACCCCCTGGGGTGACGGATGCCTATCTGGACTTCCTGAACCAGGTGGTACTAACCACAGATTAATACCATTTATTGCTTAGGAAGGCATGTAGGCCTGGCCATTGCATCTCTGTCTCAAGGGCCTGGTTTTCTTTAGATATGCCTCCAGCCTCAATTCTGATCTTTTTAGTTTTCAGTGGCTTCCTTGAGAGCCCAGTCCCTCTCTGACTGTGGATTAATTTCTATCTAACTTAGCTGCATATAATATTACACCCACCCACCCAATTCTCAAGCCTTTCAGGACTGAGACTTAGCATTACCTCCCCTCATTCTCAAGCCTAAAACCACACCACCAGCTTTTCTGGGCCTCTAGCACACGATGGCACTGCTCAGCCCCTGTAATAATATAAGCCAACACCTTATAATACATCTTCTTCTATGTCTCTATAAAGTTTTATTGGTGCTTCTTTTCTAGGGAACCCAGACCGACACAGAGGGAGAAGAAAACTGGAGGCCTCTCTAGTAAACATGAGTATGTAGGCCTCAGGATTCTGTTGCTCTGAGGAACGGGGGCTGGGGGTAATAGAAGTGTGAAGAAGTAGTGGCATTACTATGTTCGTGCAATATTCTCCTTTTGTAAAGAAAGAAATTGGAGCCCAGATGAAGCCCAAACCATTGGCAATAAATGTATCGTCGTTGCCAAGGCCAAAATCAACTAGGCTAATTAGCGGGCACCATCACTGCTATGGTTTGGGTAAAGTCCCCTAATGCTCCACAGTAAAAAGCCTGGGCACTCAATGTGGCAGTGATGGGCAGTGATGGAATCTTTAGGAGGTGGCTCTGATGGTTTTGGGTCATTGTGATCTCAAAGAGATGGTGAGATGCTGTCCCTTCCTGTCTTTGCTTCCTGGGTGGCGATGTAAGCAGTTTGATCGCTCTGTGTTCCCCACAACTGCCACCCAGCATCCCTACCAGAAGCCCAAAGCCATGGCGCCAGCTGTTGCTGGATTGGAACCTCCAAGCCCTCAGCTAAGTGAAAATTTTCTCTTTATTAATATCTCAGTTATTTCACTATAGTAATGAAGAGCTGCCTAATCCAATCATCTTTTAATATGTATCTGCCGGACACTAACACACACACAGACACACACACACGCCCACAATGGGGGACCAGACCCCAGCTCCACAGAGCTCCCTAATGTGGCTGCTTCAGGAGGGACAGCAGCTCATTACTGTAATACAGAAGAGTGAGTCATGAAACAGCAGAGACAATCTTTTCCTGCTGAGAGACCTTCCCGCCCACTCGCTTTTTACAGAGGAACTGTCAACACAAATCAGGGAGAGGTGGGAAACACGTTTGCTTGTACATATACGCAGTTGCAACAGCAAGGCATGGAGGAGGTGGATGCCTTTGCCTTTTCTCAGCAGGCCAGCTGGGCCTCAGGACCAGAAGAGATCTCAGCCCTCCACTCTCTTGCACACAGATCTAGTCCCTCAGCAGCTGGGGCTCCTACCAGAAATTTCCTCCCAGCCCCACTTGCGCTCCTCCACCTCCAACAGTGTTCATGCCTTTGTTCAGGTCGGCTTGCCTTTTGCAGTTCTAAAGCTGTAGAGTTGAGTGAGGTTTATACACTTGGCCTGGAAAATGCCTTGCAAATGCATTTATACTAAAGATGAGGATATATGCATTGATGTGTCTATTTAATGTAGGCACTGAGAAGAGTCTGGGAGCTGAAATTTCCTTGTTAAAAAGTATGAAAATCCATTTGGAACTTACTCACATTAAGGATCAAATCAGCCCAAAGAATCAATCATCTTTATCTAGAATATTGGAATTTTAAGTCTGAGGCTTCCTATGAATCTTAATGCCTTTGACATATGATGAAAGCTATAGACCCTGTCCCAGGAACAAGCACAGAAACTTGCCCAGTTTGGGAAGGTACCCTCCTCCTGTGGTTTGGATATGTGTCCCCCAAAGGTTTATGTACCAATGACCTCCCACAATGACCTCCCACAAGACCTCACTTCTGATTTGCCACTCTGAGTGCCAGACCTTCCCTAGGTTGACAAAGATTTTCTTTCTCCAATTATAAGAAAATTGCTTGACTGAGGAGGACTAGAGTCTGACATTTCCATTCTGTCGAGTTAATCTTTATTGGTCTGTTTAACTGCCAGGTTAAGGTCCCTGTCCCTTTGGCTGTAACCGATGGGATATTTAGGTTCCAATAGAACATAGACGGGAAAGCTGGCAGGCAAGTGTGCTGCCTTTTTCCTCCCTCATTTTCTCCCTCAGTCTCTCTTCCTGGTCACCACCTTATGTCTTGTTTTGTAATAACATTACTCTCCTGCTTGAAACACTTGAGTGACTTATCTCATCCCATAGGACAGAGGCCAACCTCTCAAGGACGTTTCCAAGGTCATCCACCTTTCTCCTCTGGCCTTGTGTGGGGAATGACTCAGACTGCTTCAAAGTTTGGGGGTGTGGGAGACAATTTGAGTGACTCCCCTTGAATGCAGAACAATTGCTGCGACTGATTACATGGAGACTTATTTCCATATACTGATATGTACAGAGATGACTATGGTATTTCCTTCTATCTTCAATTGGCTCTAAGCATTGCAAATAAGGCTAGCCAGATACCAGTATGTAATCTCTAACGCCATCACACAGTCTCCTGTTTCCTTGCATAGTGCTCTCTGTAGAAGACATGAGCACAGCAGGATGGTAGAGCCAGTCATCTCCAGGAATGTCAGCTGGGTATGAGCCTCGAGATAAAGAGGCTATGAGTCCCCAGGACACAAAAGTTTACATATCAGAAACTGAAGCAACAGCTTCCAAAAACAATTCAGTTGCTACCTTAATTGCATTATGCAGATTAATCCTTCTGCATGTCATTATCCCTGCATTTTTCAAATGTGCTTTTCTCCCTACCTGGCTGGCCAGCTCGAATTACTCACATAGTTCCCATTATCCTCACTGTCACTTCATCCTCAAGCCAACCCCTTCTTCACAAGATAATAAGTTCTGGGAGAGGCCTTGGATCCGGGCCTTTGCCTGCCCATCCTCATGGGGATTGAATTTAGGACCCCTTGGCTGCCCTTAACTTTGAATGGTGTCTTTACTTTTGCCGTGGGTTGCATTGGAGGTTGTAGATTGGAGTTAACTTGCCAGGATTCCAATAACGTCTCAATGGGATTACAAATACAACTTTGGATTGTGAGGAAGACAGAGAAAAGGATTATAATATTTGGATTACCATACTCAATATGTGAGCTTACAATACAGGGGCATTTAAGGACACCTGAGGATGTGACCCTGATGTCGAGCACAGGTACATAGCAGGATACAATTATGTAACCATGATTTAGTACAGGTAAACATGTATGTGCTGGCTATGGCACTATGTAAGAAGGTAAATATGAGATAACGACCTGTGTAAGAATTATACAATAAAGATGCAGGTGGCTCTGGCTCTTGTACTCTTGTACTCTTTTGTTTTGCTGTGCTCCATCCTGCCTACTGTTGTCGCTGATCCCTTGCACATGTGTGTTCTTTAACCCTTGGATCTCATTCTTAAAAATCTCCCTTGGATCCCCCAAGTGGACCAACATCTTGTCATTGGGCAGAGTCCAGGAAGGTTCCCAACAAGGAGGTAGAGATCCTGAGCCCACTTTGCCCTAGAGTAAGTTTTCCAACTCCTATCACAAAGAAAGAATTTTCAGGACATGTCGGTAAGAGGCATCAAGGACTGTGTCGGGCAGAACTGTAAAATCACACACTCAGTGAAATAGAGAGGCACATCATAGTCTGGAGCTGGGTACCCTTATGGGGAGTGTAAGGTGGAAATCTGTGGAACTCGTGAATCTATGGAAAGAGGAGATGAAAGGAGGTGGCCCTCTTCTACAGAGGAAGTGATAATGAGGACAGCCTGTTCACAGGTGGTGACCATCGCTGGTGATGGAGGAGTGTTTTGTAAGTGAAAAACAATACACAATTCATTTGCAGGTAAAAGGGAATGGCCTAGCCCTATTGTGTCTTCAAGGACCTCAGGAGTGTTTTTGGACTGAGTTTGAGTTCTGAACCTGCAGTTTTTATAAAAAGTATAATTTTTGAATTGTTATTTTACTTGTTCCTTTTACTTTCTTCATTTCTTCCGTCCTGTGTCAGTCTCATTCCCTTTTTCTGCCTCTTCTGTTATCTCTGCCAACCCAAGCTGCTTCTCCCCTCCTGCTTCTGCTGTCTCATACTCTGTTCCTTTGCATTTGTGGGCCCATTCCCCAAGTGACTCTGTCTTCATTTGGCTGGCTGTCCCTACCCATCCATTCATTTGGATGTCATCTGCTCCATGAGCCTTTGCTGGCTTCTCTGTGTGAGATTCTGTAGGCAGCAAATAAAGTCAGAAGCTTCTGACCATTAAATTCTGAAAACCTGAGTTATCACCTCTTTTGCCCCTTTTCCCTACTCCTGTTGCCACCTTCCCAGGGGTCTTCAATAAGTGTAGCTACTTACTATAGAGTACACACTTGGCAATTTCCTCCCCATGCACAAGAACTTGGACTATTTCTGGCACACTCAACTCTAACAAAACCACCAACTTTGTCATCTCAAAAGGAATCTCTGGGAATGATGCTGTGAAAGGTATAACAGTTCCTATAAGACTGGCTGGTGGAACACATACATTCAAGCTATACCACTGTTCATGTTCACCATTTAAAAATCTAAGGCCAGGTGTGGTGGCACATACCTGTAACCCCAGCACTCAGAAGGTTGAGGCAGGAGGATCACCATGGGCTACACAGTGAGACCCTGTCTCAAACAACAACAACAAAAACAAAACAAAACAGAACAAAACAAAGACAGTAGAAAAAATGAGTAACAACAACTCAGCCACTCCAAGATTTTTAAAATAACAACTTGGGAAGAAAAAAAGGAAGAAGATCCCAGGAACCAGAAGAGATCTGACAGCAAAATTAAAAGCTACAAAGAAATTGAATATACAGAATGCAAGATGGAGAATTGAAGAACCAGTTTGCCCTGGCACCATAGCTCCTGGCTCATAGCCCCCAGGAAAAGGAGGCCAAACCTACAGAGGCAAAGTAGATGCTGAGGATGCCAGGGGGCCTCAGGGAGAAATGTGGCAGCAGAACAGACCAGTTAGTGCTGCAATCTACTGGGACAGCACAGGATTCTTCTCCCATGGGAGTCATTCAACAGGCAACAGCTGGAGAGTGATTCCACCATAAGCACCTGCCATATCCCCAGAGAGAGTGCTTGATTGGATTGTACTCTGGCAAAAGGGTTGATCGTTTGCACCCAAGAGCCAGAGCAGCCCCATTGAGTCACTTCAGGGCTTCAAATGTTACATCTCCACAGTGACTGGATGAGAGACAGCCATGAGAGACAGCTGAGGTCAGGGCACAGTCTGGGAAGAGACCCCCTGAGGACTTTGAGCTACAGAACACACTACACTCCTGCAGCCAGAGCCATGCCAGCCTGAGTTGCTCTGGATTTGAGAGTTGAGACATTGGCACCCTCACCTTGCTTCTCCTATTGCCTGCCTGCATCCAGCATGGATCCAGGCTCTGATCAACTTCTTTATCTACCAGTGTGAACAGGAACATGTCTTGACTTAGACACTGTCCCCAAATTGTAGGCTCTGGAAGAAAAACACAGATTCAAAATCAAAGAAATCTATCTATCTATTGATATAGATATAGATATATAGATACATAGATATATAGATAGATAGATGTTGGGAGAATTTTCCCATGTTCTTTTTCCTTGCTTCTTTTTTTCCTATATAGTTTTCTTCTTTCTTCTCCATTTTAGTTTTTCTCCTTTCAATTTTTCTGACTTTTATTTTCCATATAATATTTTCTCCCTTATTTATTAGGTTTTTTGTTACCTTTATCTAATCCTATAAACATCCTTCTGCACCCCAATATGATCCTTTTCTCCACTTCTTTGTCCTTCTTCTCAGATTGTATAGTTCAAGGTTTCAAATTCTTCATATTGAATTCCCCTGTTCACAACTCCCTATATCTTTAATATTATAACCACAAAACTTTATTTGCCTTAAGATTATTGACCCTATAAAATTACCATTGAAATCTTTTCTACCATTAGCAGAGCTATACCTATCTCATTTAGTTCACATTAGCTGTGGTTGTCTTGATGTTTATACTATAATTGTGGATTTCTTCTCTAGGGTTAAGTGTGGTATGTAATTGGTTCTTATGGTATGTTGATATCTAATTTGTCTTGATGATATTACTGTAGCTCATTTGCTTGAGATTACCAGAGTCACATAATTGTTGCCATTTCTCTTTGAGTCAATATTCAGATTACCTTTGTGATATTAACAATACTGGGGTACATTTCCAGAAAGCTTCCTGTGTGTCAATTATACTGTATCCTTTCCTCCCAAATTAACAAAGGTGGTCAGATATTAGGGCAGAGGCAAAGGACTATGGTTAGCCATGCCCACAGAACATCACTGAAAAGTGACTAACTAAAGAGATCTCTATGCTAGCAACAAAATCTACACTGTAAGCATCCATGAGCTTCAACACAAAACAAAACAAGCAAACAAAAACAATAGAAACATGAGAAATCAAGGCAACAAATTGCCTCCTAAAACTTCCAACACTCCTAAGGCTAATTTAGGACACACTGAGGGATAGAATAAGTTAATCCACACAAGAGAATTATTCAGAAGGGTAACAGAGGACGTTATAAAACAGACCAAAGAGTATTCAGCAGGATCACAGAAGATACAACTAAACAGATAATGGAAATAATAACCAAAATGATACAGGAGCTTTCAAAAGACACCAATTAAAAAACTAACTGTGCCAAACAAAAACAATTACAAAACATGAATGACCAGTTTGGCAAAGAATTAGAGTCCATGAAAAGATTTCAGTCAGAAATTCAGAATTTCGAAACCATACAATTATGCCATCAAAGAGCAACTATCAAAGACACTTTAAAAGTAATAAGAGAACTTGAAAAATGGATTCAGTGACTGCTAGATGATGCAAAAGGACAAATCTAAGATTAATGGGAATAAGCAGAACACCAGAAGACAATGCAAATGGCATAAAAACTTCACAGAAATAATGGCAGAAACTTTTCCAAACATACGAAACGAAATAAACATACAGATAAAACCCAGATAGTCACAACCAAAAAAGGAACTCTCTGTAGTGGACTAACTAATGGTCAACTTGTTCAGCACACCCAGCTGAACTGAATCAGTGTGGTTCTGGATGTAGAAGGCCCACCTGAGGATTGCTGCCAACAACATAAAATAAACTGGAGTGGGGTGTGCTGTTGATTCTCCTGGAGAAGCTTGTCTCCCTGGTTTTCCTGATATGAACTCAGCTGTTCTCATCATCAGAGGAGCTCCAGTCCTTGCTGTCACTAAGGATAGCTGCAGTTCTTTTCGGGGGGACCTCTGGTCCTCACCTTGAGCATCACTTCCTGGCTCCAGTGCACATTCCTCAGCCTGCTGGCACAGATCTTCATTGCTCTGGTGCAGACTTTCTAGCTCCACAGACCTTTAGGCCTTCCCAGTGCAGATCCTTGATACAGACTTGCATGAGACATTGCTGTGGGACCTAGGTCTCCAGCTGGACTAATAGAGGATGGTGACATGGGCTTCAGGTCTTCATCTGGACTTGTGCAGGCCATTGCCATGGAATCTGGGCCCTCAGTTGGATTCTTGGGGTCTCCAGTGTGTGGAGAGATCTCATGCACTCTTATGCATTTGACTTTTTGGGTGAATATTATAAAATAATCCTGTAAATTATGTCCTGTGTTAAATTTATTTCTCTGCAAACCCTGACTGCAACACTCTCCTTGCCACATAATACTCAAACAAGTCCATCACAGTGACAAAAATCTTAAAAGGTATTAGAGGAAAGCAATAAATCACATGTAAAGGTAAATGCATTAGAATTACAGCAGACTCCTTAACACAAATCTTAAAGGCCAAAAGCACTGAGAGTGAAATGTTGCAAGTCCTAAACAATAACAACTTCCAACTCTGACTTATGTAGCCTGCAAAACTTTCCTTCAAAGCTGATGAGTAAATAAGTTATTTCTATGACAAAGTGCACAGCAAAAAATCCATGACACTAAAGTAATATTAAAAAAATTCTCCAAGGTATCCTAGAAAGAGACAGTGAAACTAACAATGCCAATAAGTCAAAAAGAATGAATACATCGAGCAGAATGAGCAGCTAGGCAAAAGGGGGGGAAAGTAGCAACAAAAAAAATAACTCAATGACAGCAATAAAGTCAGCACCTTCCAGCAGTGACTCTCAAGGTGAGTGGTGTCAGTTTCCTAATCAGAAGACGCAGATCGGCAGAATGGATCGAGAAACATAGCCAAATGATATGCAATATCCAAGAAACACATTTAATTCAAAAAGAAATTCACAGATTAAAATCAAAGGATGGAAAACAGTATTCCATGCAACAGGAACTCAGAAAAAAAAAAAAGCAGAAGTAGCTATCCTAATTTCAGACAAATTTGGGTTTTGAGCCAAAACTGATCAGAAGAGTTAAAGAAGGTCATCTCATATTGGTTAAGAGGACAATTCAACAGAAACAAATAGCAATTATAAACATATACACACCAAACACTACTGCTCCCAACTTCATAAAACAAACAACACTGGACATGAAAGCACCAATACAACTTTAGTGGGAGACTTCAAGGCCTCACTGTCACAGGCAGGTCAATTAGACAAAATAATCAGCAAACAAGTACAAGAGTTGAACCAAACCTTTGGTCAAATGGACTTAATAGATCTCTACTGCATGTTTTGCCACCAACAACCAAATTCACATTCTTATAGCAGCATATGATACTTTATTCCACATGCTAGCCCATAAAGTATGCTCAAGCAAATGCAATCGATAACTTGAAAAGATCAAAATTATACCATGCATATTGCCTTAGTTACTGTTTTTTCTCTTAATTACTTTTCTACTTTTGCTACTGGGATAAAATACCCAACACTCAGAGTTAAAGAGGGAAAGATTTATTTAGCTCACAGCTTGTAGAGTTTTTAGTCCAAGCCAGGGTGGTTTATGGCAGAGGGGCAACAGTTCGTGGTGGTGGAATACAGCAAAAGCAGCAAGGGACAGAATGAGGCAAGCCTCTTTTTGTCCCTTATATTATATGCAGGCTACCTGCCCTAGGGTGAGTGTGGCACTCACACTCTTAATCCTAAGATTGGACCATGAATCAATCACCTAGATTCAGTCACCTCCAAAAAAAAGAAAAAGAAAAAAAAACTTTATGACTACATGAACACAGCAAGACACAAGCCATAACATGTATTATCAGAAAAGAATGTAATGAAACCAGAAATCAATGCAAAAAAAAATCACAGAAACTATAAAACGAAACATGAAAATTAAACAATACTCTTTTGAATAATCTAGTGAGCCTAAGAAGAAAGTAAGGAAGAGATTAAAGACTTCATAGAAACAACAATAATGCCAGTACAACATACCAGAACCTGTGGGACACAAGGGAAGCAGGGAAGTTTATAGCAGTGAATATCCACATCAGAAAAGCAGAGCAGGGTCAAATAAACAACCTAATTGTGCATCCCAAAGTCCTTAGAAAACCAAGAATAATCCAAATCTAAAGAATAATCTAAACGTAAGACAAGAAAGGAAATTATAAACATCAGAACAGAAATTAAGACAAAAAAAATAGAATTTATGAATCGAAGAGTTGGTTCTTTGAATGAATATACAAAATAGACCAACTTTTATCTAATCTTCCCCAAATAAGGAAATAAAAAACCCAAATCATTGCATCAGAAATGAAAAAGGTGAAATCACATTGGATTCTTCCAACATCCAGAATATCATTGGTAACTATATTGAACATCTATACTTTTATAAAATGGAAAATTCAGAAGAAATAGATTCCTTGATACATATGAGCTATCAAAGCTGAACCAAGAAGACCTAAAAATCCTGAACAGTGAAATATCAATCAATTAAATTAAGGAAATGATTGAAAAAAACCCTACCAAATAAGAAAAGCACAGATCCCAATGTGTTCACTGCCAAATTCTACACAACCTTCGGAGAAGATATAACACCACTACTCCTCAAACTCTCTAGAGAAATTGGAAGGAAAGTAGTAATCTCAAGTCATTCCTGGAAGCAAGCATTATCCTGATTTCAAAGCCAGAAAAGGACCCAACCAAAAATGGAACTACAAGCCAGTCTCTTCAATGAACATAATGCAAAAATCGTCAATCAGATACTGGCAAACAGAAATAGCAGAGAAAGTAGTACTTTTCACAACAGGATTAAGTAAAGTGAAATAC
>RJWT010051001.1:0-10764 GCA_004365215.1 Cuniculus paca
GTCCTGAATGATTCCACCCACGTGAAGTACCTAGAGCCATCAGAGTCCGAGGGGCAGAAAGTAGGATGGTGGTCAGCAGAAGCTGAGGAAGAAAAATGGAGAGTTCCTGTTTAATAGGTACAGAGTTGCAGTTTGGGTGGTTGAAACAGTTCTGGAGATGGGAGTCATGATGGGTTCATGATAGAGTGAATGCGCTGACAGTGACCGAATCTAAAATGGCTAACATGGCAAATTGTGTGTTGTATACTTTTTGTTGTGCTAAAGATGCTTTAATAAAAAGAAGCCACTGCCAGGCATGGTGGTGCATGCCTGTAATGCCAGCACTCGGGAGGATGAGGCAGGAGGATCACTATGAGTCTGAGGTCATCCTAGGCTACAAAGTGAATTCAAGACCAGCCTAAATTGTATAGTGAAACCCTATCTCAAAAAGACAAAAAAAATTATTTTTGTTTATTTCATTTTACACATAAAATGCCTTGTCTTGATTTTGTGGAGGAGCTGGGCTTAATCCCATTTTACAGAAGATGTGAGATCTGCAGGGAGATAAGAAGCAGCACAAATAAGCACACAAGAAACATGGCAGTGGTATTCTGCATCTCACTTGGTAATGCAAGGGGAATTCGTGTTCTGTGTCTCAGGTCAAAACAGTTCATTGGCCTAGCAATTGACAAAGCTCCTAAACTATTCAGCTTTCCTACTTGCCTTCCTGAGAAGCTCAATTCTGATGATCTTTTCCCATCATGTTCCTGGAACTGGCCCCAGGAAGTTTGTGATCTTGGCTCATAGGCGCCTCACCTGCAGTGGCCCCACTTGGATCTAGGTACCCATCATCCTGCACATGACTGCTACTATTGAGAGCAGACAGGCCCAAAAGCAGAATGCATTGTATCGAGTGCCACCAGGTTCAAAGCCCACACTTTGAGACAAAAGATAGACTGGAATGAAGAGGACTGGAAGCACTTAGGCCAAACTTTACCCCTTAAATCCCTTACCCAAGGCTTTCTTTAGCTGGTGATAGTTGTGCTCAGGTGCCAAGGCCCAGGTGTAGCTTCATGTTTCTAGGTGTAAGAATTCCCTGTGCTCTAAGATCACTAGGCATTAGGGGAGGGAGACTGAGAAGCCAGGGAAAGTGAGGGGACATGGTAGCATGACAATTTCCTCTGAGCTGACCTGATTCCCTTATTATCCTTAGGGGATATATGCCATGAGCCCCAGTGGATAGCTGAAACTCGGGATGGTACCAAAGCCTATATACACGCACTTTTTCTATACATAGATACTTATGATAAAGTTTAAAGTATCAATAGTGCAGTCGAATATTTACAACAATACCTAGCAATAAAATAGAACAATTATAATAATATAATGTATTAAAAATTACATTAATGACCTTCCCCTGAAAATCTTCTGTTGTACTTGAACGCAAGCTTTGTGATACCATGACAGTCAACCTGAGAGCCAAGATAGCTACCAAGTGATTAAGGGGCGGGTAGAGTATACAGCCTGGATACACGGGACTAGGAGGTGGTCCACGTTCCCAGCAGGACAGAACAGGATGGCACAAATTTCATCGCCATATTCAGAACGGCAATGAAATTTAAAACTTAGGAATTGTTTGCTTCTGGAATTCTTTTAAAAATATTTCAGATTACAGTTGATAGGGAGTAACTGGAACCACAGTAAGCAAAACTTGTCAATTCACTATTCAGTTTGCCTCCCAGACAGCCAATGAGATTCCACTTCCCGTCCAGCAGGGGGCACCCAAGATCAGTCCTGGCTTCCTAAACCAGGATTGGTGTAACCAACAGGAATCAGATCGTTTCCACCTCCAGAGTTTGGTTTTTCTTGTATTTCACCCCTCCCAGGTTGAGCCTGGATTCCAACATGAAGTCCAGCTATTTGGCCATCATGATAATTCCTGAGTGAATGTTGCCAACCCCTCCCTGAGAAGCCTGTGTGCTCTCCCCTAGGTGTCAGGATGCTGGCAGAATCAGCTTAACCACAAATGGATGCTCTAGAGAAGCAGTCCTGTCTGCATCTGGGAGTATTCAGAAGTTCTCGCTGCCCCCCATTCCTATTCACCATGTGAGGTGCTTGTTGATGATATTACAGAACCAGTCAAAGACGCTATCCCTTCAAACACTGACCTTTTTAGGCTAGCTATCCCTTCCTGTCCATTCAGGGTTGTCTTTGAGGGATCCCTAGCTCTACTCCTTCCCAGCATCTCAGTTCTCCCTTACTCTTAATCTGCCTTAGAGCTGCATGCCCATGGCCATCAAAGGTCCGCTGTTGAGGACACAACTCCATTGTCCTGCCCATCTGAGGTGACTAGGGGCCCATCTGACAAGGAGATAGCACCTTCAGTCTCCATCAAAGAGGTGATCAAATATATGGTCAACATTTAAATTTTAAAGCATTTATTACAGTAAAAGACACATTGCCATTAATCTCCTTCAAAATACTCCTTGTTTCAAACAGATTTATCCCATTGTTCTTGCCATTTTCTAAAGCCATTCTGCAAGTTCTCTAGTGAGCATCTTTAGGAGGTGTGACCAAAATTACAGTGAATGTTGCTGTCAAGTGCCATCCAGTGGTAAGGCAGTCTCATGAAGATACTGCAGTGGGTCCTCATTCACTTTATTCACTGGATCTGGCATTGTGCAACTTCTGGCTCTTCTCCAAAGTCAGAATGGCCATGAAAGGGAAATGTTTTCAACTGATTCAGGACATCAAGGCAATCACCACAGTGCAACTAATGACACTCATGAAAGAAGACTTCCAGAGCTGCTTCAGAAAGTGGTAAGGATGAAAGGATAAGTATGTTTGAAGCAAAGGGCAGTAACTAAGGGAATTAATGGCAATGTGTCTTTTGTGGTAATAATTTTTGATTTAAACTTTCACTGTAGTTTTCAGTCACACATCATATGTCTAAATTATTAGAATGACCCAGTGTCTCCAGATGGTGTGGCTGGCCAGAGGAGTCTGATTTATAGCTCATCCCTTCCTCCGTTGTCCTGGATGGTGTGTGGCTGGTGAAAGAAGTGTGAGTTTGCACTCCCCACTTTCTCCATTGATACGCAGGTCAAGAGAGAAGTCTGAGATCTGCCATTCCCTCCCTTTACTGGTGGGACTTAGGGCCCAGAGACCTGTGGGAACACTATTGACACAGTAGGACCCTGACTAAGGTGCACATGATCAACAGGCAGAACTAGAGGAATGGTATTATGGTTTGTGTTTAAATGTTCCCTCAAAGCCTCATGGGGTGGGGGTTGAAGGTGGCTGAGTCTAGCATTTGTGATTGGTTCATTGACTAGCACTAGGATTGGTGGTGTGAGTACTGCACCCACTCAGGGGTGGAGCTGGCATTAAATATAAGGGAGGGAAGGAGATGTGCTTTGCCCTTTTGCCCTTTTGCTCTTTTTGCTTCTAGTATCTGCCACAGCCACCATGCTGCCCCTCAGTCAAACTATCCTGCCTTGGAGTCAGTTGATTGTGGGCTGAAACCTCCACAAACTGTGAGCTAAATAAACCTTTCTTCCTTAATTTTGGGTGTCAAGTATTTTGTCTCAGCAATGAGAGAAAAGTAACTAAGACACATGGAAATGTCTCGTGCAACAGTAATAATACAAGTCAACTGGTGTTATTTACAGGAGAAATCCAGGTGACTGGACCCTCCCCCCTAGATCAGTGGGATCAGGTGACCGGGGGAATGCCAGTCACACAGTGGGACCTAGACAAGGGACACACAATGGACAGATGGGACTAGTGAGGTAGAAAAATCTGAAACAACATTAACAATACGAGCCAACAGGTGGTCAGTTATGTGGACCAGCACTATGCTTGAGGAAAAAGACACATGGATTAGAAGCAGGTGGGTGGGGCTCTCCTCTTTCTTTTTCTTTTCATTATTATTATTACCTATTTTTATCTTTATTTCTTTCTTTCTCTTTTTTCTTATCTTTTTTTTCCCTAAATGGCTTGGGAGACCTCCAGCCGCAGAAAACTAATCCTATCCCCCAAACTCAGAGAGCAAGTTCAGATAATCCCTTGCTTACTCCTTCATTCTTTCTTTTTTGCCCTCTTCTCTAGTTTCCCAAAGCTTGCATGATCATCCTTTGTCCTCCAGCATGACTTCTACTTCCTTGTCAGTTATCTTCATTTTATATGTGATCTTTCTTAAATTTTTCCCACAGGGTAAAACCACTCTACCAAAGGAAACAGTTTGCAAACAATCTCCTGATTTACAATTGGCTCTGTTATATAATTATAGATTTTGCTCCTATGATTCATTGTACAAAATTAATAGTTACCACAGTTTGTCAGTTTCTAAACTGTGTGCTTGATGTTATTGTTATTGCTAATTATGATACTTTAGCTAGGATGTCATATCAGTTGAAATCAGTTGTTTTCTCTTCTATAACAATACTGGGAAGCTCTGGGGTAATAACCTGATTACAGCCAAACAACAAAGGACTGTGGACTGAGCCAAACAGATACAGACACCCCACTCCTAATTATTTGTGAAGATAGGATCTTGGGACAGATACAAACCAAGAACCTTCTACACAAAAGAAATCCCTGAAGAACAGGCTTTCCATAGAGGAGTTGATACTAGTGTTATAGCTACCTACTACTAAAACTTGCAAGGATCAACACAGAAAACAAAATTAAAAATTTTTCAAAATAGAAAATGACAAGATGCAGAAGCGAAATGTAGCTTGAGACCTCCAGCCTACCTAGAATGAGTTCAAAGACAGCAAGATAGAGGAAAATGGAAGACACATGCCTGAAATTCCTGAAATGATAGTAACTGTAGTAAAAATAAATAAATCCATGAGGCTACAGTGGAAATCAGAGCAGACATACTCTCTCAGATTAAAAAAAAATGTCAACATTCATAAAATAATTGCTCAGCAAATATAGATAGATAAAAAGTACATAATGATAGGAAAAGGATGAAAACTATGTATGATCAATATAGGAAAGAAATAGAATGTATGAAACATATTCAAATGGATATCTGGGAAATTAAAAATTCCATTGAGAGCTGGCAAAACTACATGAATGTAACTGAAGATAGACGTTCAGACCTTGAAGGCTGGATTGCAGTTAGTGATCATGAAAGGAAAGGTCTCTTAAAATAAAGGATCAGGAAATAACAATTCAACAGCTGCAAGATGATGCAAAGAAAAATAATGTAAGACTGACTGGTGTCAATGAAAAAATAGTCAACACAAATGACATTTAAAAAAAAAACTATTTGCAGAAGTAATGGTACAAAATTTCCCAAGCATGGGAAAAGAATCTGACATACAGATAAATGAGGCATGTAGAACTCTAGTTAGCCAAAACCAAAATAAATCTATACCCAGACATACAATAATCAAGATCCTGGAAACTCAGCACAAGAACAGAATATTAAAAGATGTTATAGAAAAGAAACAGAACACCTATAAACAGAAAGCCCATCAGAATCATGACGAACTTTCTCAACACAAACTCTCAAGTCAAGAAGAGCTTGGAATGAAGTATTTCCAAGTCCTGAAAGAAAACAACTTCCAACCCAGATTGATGTACCCTGCAAAAACATCTTTCAAAATTGATGGAGAAATAAGACACGTCCATGACAAAGAACAACTGAAGAAATTCATAACCATCAAACCAACCCTACAAAGAGTACTGAAAGATATTCTACATAGAGATAAAAATGGCCACAATTCCAAGAACAGCAACAGAATGAAACTACCAGGAAGGCAAGCAATTAAACAGAGGGAAAAAGCAGAGAACCAACAGCAGGAAAATAATGTGACAAAGATAAACCAATACATATCCATTATAACCATCAATGGAAATGACCTCAATTTGCCAATCAAAAGAAACTGATTGGCAAAATGGATCAAGAAACAAGATCCAAAATTATGCTGTATACCACAAAAATTCCATAAACACATGGAAATTAATAACACCCTAATGAATAACCAATGGGTCACAGATGAAATTAAACAGTATCTACAATCAAATAAAACTTACAGAAAGCTGTGAGATGCAATGAAACCAGTCCTAAGAGGGAAATTTATAGAAGTGAATTTTCACATCAGGAAAACAGAATGAATACAAATAACCTAATACTGCACCTCTAGCTTCTAGAAAAAGAAGAGTGAGTCAATCCCAAAGCCAATGGAAGTGAGTAAATTATAAAGATCAGAAAAGAAATTAATGCAATTAAGACTAAGAAAACAATACAAAGAATTAATGAATCAAAGAGTTGGTTCTTGAAAGAATAATAAAATTGATAAACCCCTAGCCAACCTTATCCAAAAAAAAAAAAAAAAAGAAAGAAAGAAGAAAAGAAAGAAAACACTCAAATTCATGCCATGAGGAATGAAAAAGCTGAAATCACCACAGATCCTGTGGAAATTCAGAAGGTCATCAAGACCTACTTTGAAAATCTTTACTCACATAGGATGGAAAACACAGAAGATATGGACAGATTCCTAGATACATATGAACTACCAAAATTCAATCCAGAAGATACGAAAATTCTGAATAACTCAATATCAGTTAATGAAATTGAAAATGTAATTAAAACCTTGCCAACAAAGAAAAGCCCAGATCCTGATGGATTCACCACTGAATTCTACAAGAAATTTAGAGATTTAATGTCAATTCTCTTCAAACTATTTAATGAATTGAAAGGGAAGCTATACTCCCTAATTCATTCCTGGAGGTATTACCCTGACACCAAAACCAGAGAAAGACCCCACTAAAAAAGAGGCCCATAAGCCAACCTCCCTAATAAATGCAGATGTAAAAATTCTCAATAAAATACTAGCAAAACAGAATGCAACAAATCATAAAGAAGATTATACACTGTGACCAAGTAGTATTCATCCCAGGAATGCAGGAATGGTTCAACATACACAAATCAATAAATGAAATATACCATATCAACAGAGTGAAAGACAAAAATCTCATGATCGTCTCAATAGATGAAGAAAACACTTTTGTTAAAGTCCAACACTCATTCTTGATAAAAACCCTACAGAAAATCAAAATAGATGATCTTTACCTCAATCTGATAAAAGCCATCTATGCCAAACCAACAGCCAACACCATACTAAATGCACAAAAACTGAAAGCTTTCACTCTAAAATCAGGAACAAGATAAGGATGTCCACTATCACCACTTTTATTAATATAGTTCTGGAAACATTAGCCAGAGCAATTAGACAAGATGGACAAATAAAAGGAATAAGGATAGGAAAGGAAGAAATTAAATTATGATTATTTACAGATGACATGATACTCTACATAGAAGACCCAAAAAACTCCACTAAAAGATTTCTAGATTTAATAACCAAATTCAGTAGCATAGGTGGATACAAATCCAACACTCAAAAAGCAATAGCATTCCTCTACATAAACAACAAACTCACTGAAAGAGAAATTAAGGAAACAACATTCTTCACAATAGCATTCAAAAATTGGAATACTTAAGAATCAATCTAACAAAGGAAGTAAAGATCTGTAGATTGAAAATTAAAGTACCCTGTAAAAGGAGATCAAAGAGGATAACAGAAAATGGAAAGATATCCCTTGCTCACAGATAAGAAGAGCCAACATTGTGAAAATGACCATACTCCCAAAACTGTTATATAGATTTAATACAATCCTAATCAAAATACCATTAGCATACCTCACAGAACTAGAGAAAACATTCCTAAAATTCATTTGGAAACAGAAGAGACCTAGAATATCAAAGGCAATTCTGGTCAACAAAGGAAAGGAAAGGGGCATCATAGTCCCTGACTTGAAATTGTACTACAAAGCTACTGTGATATAATCAGTATGGTACTGGCAAAAAACAGACCTGAGGATCAGTGGAACAGATTAGAAGATGCAGACACAACTACAAACAAGCTCAGTCACATTATTTTTGACAGAGGGGCCAAACACCCTCACTGGAAGAAAAATAGCCTCTTAATAAATGGTGCTGGAAAAACTGGCTCTCTACATACCAAAGACTAAAACTAGATGTGTTTATCACCATGCACAAAGTTAAATTCAATGGACCAAAGATCTAAATATTGAAACAGACACAATAAATCTACTGGAAGAGAAAGTAGGTAGAAATATTGAACACATAGGTGTAGGCAAAGAGTTCATGAAGAAAATCCAAACTGCATGGGAACTACTTCAAAGAATCAACAACTGGTATCTCATGTAATTATGAAGTTTCTGCACATCAAAAAAAAATCACCAACAGAGTGAAAAGACAACCCACAGAGTGGGAAAAAAATTTTAGCCAATTGTCCTTCAGAAAAAGGGCTTCTATCTAGGACATATATAGAATGGAAAAAACTCAGACCCCCTCAAATTCAAAGACCCAATCCAAAAATGGGCATCTGAGATGAATACACACTTCTCAGATGAAGAAATACAAAAGTTAAATAAATATATGAAAAAATGTTCAACATCATTGATCATTCAAGAGATGTCAATTAAAACAACACTGAGATTCCATCTCACTCCAGAAAGAATGACTATCATCAAGAAATCAATCAATAACAAATGCTGGGGAGGTTATAGGGAAAAAGGAACCCTTCTCCGCTGTCGGTAGGAGTGCAGACTGGTGCAACCACTGTGGAAATCAGTGTGGAGATTCCTCAAAAAGCTAGGACTACAGATGCCATTTGACCCAGCTATTCCCCTTCTTGGTATCTTCCCAGAAGAATTAAAAACATCATAGCACAGCAATATATGTGCACCCATGTTTATAGCAGCACAACTTGTAATAGCTAAATCTTGGAAACAATCCAAATGCCTATCAACCAGGGAATGAATAAAAAAGATGTGGTTCTTTTATATAATGGAGTACTACTCAGTCATAAAGAAGTATAAACTTGAGACTTTTATAGATAAATGGATGCAACTTGAGACCATACTCATAAGTGAGATAAATCAGACTCACATGTGTAAACATAAATTGAAAGAATGAATAAGTTCTATAATGTACAATAGATATTGTGAAATGAGTGGTAATTACTTAAAGGGAAAAAGGAACTAGGAGAGGGGAAAGGGAAAAGGAAGGAAGGGAAAAGGGAAAAAATGCAAAATAGCTATACTATTAGTGTCTCTTAGTTCACTGAAAAAGAAAGTTTGTGCTAATATCAATTGGAGAAACTTTATGTCCATATCTTGTACTCAGAGTAGCTACTTTGAAGATGACAATATGTAATGTATTAACTATTGTTATTCTATTATTTTGTTACAAAATTCTGTTTTACCTTTTTTCAAGAAAAACAGATAAATTATCAGAATGGTCTTTAGTGTGTTAAGCATGAGTGTGGAGCTCCCTCCCCTGAACACCGCTAAGAAAATTATTGTATTTTTCATCATTCTGCAGCATACCTTTCCCTTCTTTGATCTATTTCTCTTCTCTCAAGCTTGCTTCTTGGGGTTCTGGACTCCTTTTTCTCTCTTAGTTCTTCCTTTGTTTAAGGACAGCAACTTGTCTGATAAGCTAACTGATAATTCACCCTAAGTACTGGCTAGAAAACAAAGTAGACCTAAATTTATATTTGAGTTTAGTAAATGAAAACAGTGATGCTTCAAGTATGATAATGACAGTGTTCAATATTGGTATTACATAGCTGTCCATAAACTTGGTCGGACCCTCTTAGGGTCTGTGGTGACTTCCAAATAAATCTTTAATTATGACCTTTCTCCCTTCAACAGATGGACCTAATTCCCCTGCCTTGAGAGTGTTTTAGATTTTAGTGTATTGGGAGTGATGTTTTGTGGCTTCTGAGGTTAGGTCATAAAAGGATAGAGTTTCTGCTTGGCTCTCATTCTTGGGTCACTTACTTTGGGGGAAATGTGTGGCCATGTCACGAGGAAATACAAGCAGCCCTATGGAGGAGCCATATGCAACGAGGCCCTTGTGAAAAGGAAGCTAACTTGCCAGAGCCAACTAACTAGTTGTGTGAATGAGCCGCTTTGGAAGCACATCCTCCAGCCTCTGCCAAGTCTTCAGATGATTTCAACCTCTAGACTTTGAGCATGTCCCACACATGCTGAGCAGAGACGAGTCAGCCCTATGTGCCCTGGCTGAATTTCAGACCTATAAAACACCAAGAAGAATAACCTATTATTAGTGTCTTAAGTCACTATGTTTTAAGGCAAATTTGTTATTAACTAAGTAATATGGATTCATAACACACACTAAAATTAATTCCTAGATTTGATTGTGGCATGAAGGAGGTGGCCATTAGGAATTCAGAAGTAACCTTCAAGGTAGCAGAGCATATCTGCAAGAGCTTTCCCCTGAAGATCAGGAAAAAGACAAGTGTCTGCTCCCATCATTTCTTTTCAACTTTGTATTAGCAGTACTAATTGAAACAATCAGGAAAGGAAAAAATACAAATAAAAAGGATCTATAATGGAAAAGAAGATCAGTTTTGTAGAAAATTCTGTTAATCTATAAAAACATTATTGAAGTAAGTTCAGTGAGCTTGCAGGATACAAATCAACATTCAAATTTCAATTAGAAATGTATACACTACCAATGAACATTCAGGAATTAGAATTTTAAAATAATACCAATTAGAAGTTGGAATTTAAAAACAATACCATTTACAATAGCATAAAAATATGAAATAGGGATGTCTGACAAAATATTTGAAAGAACTGTATACTGAAAATGCAGAGTGCAAAGCAAAATTAAAGTGACCCAGGAAGTTAGGAGATGTAAAATATCTATAA
>RJWT010051002.1:0-10764 GCA_004365215.1 Cuniculus paca
CTCCTTTTTCCTCCACCAACATTGGAGATGCCAGTGTGTATTATTTGTTGAGTTCTTGATGAGAGCCATTCTTTCTGGGGTGAGATGGAATCTCCGTGTTGCTTTAATTTGCATTTGTTGAATGACCAATGATGTTTAATATTTTTTCCTATATTTATTTGCTACTTGTATTTCTTCATCTGAGAAATATGTATTCATCTCAGAGGCTCATTTTTGGATTGGGTCTTTGGATTTAGGGGGCGTCTGGTTTTTTTCAATTCTTTATATGTTCTAGATATAAGTCCTTTGTCTGAGGGACAATTGGCTAAAATTTTTTCCACTCTGTGGGGTTTTTTTTGAATAATGGGAAGAGTCTTGCCAAGTTGCCCAGCCTACCCTTGAACATGAAATCCTCCTGCCTCAATCTCCTGAGTATCTGGGATTATAGGTGTGCATCACCACACCTAGCAAAAACTCAGTTATACAACTTTCTAGTCACACAGAAATCTTTTCTGTTCTTCAAATGTTCTATACCACTTCTTCTGATATAAGAAGTATGATAATAGGGATGAAACAGGACCTACAAATAATTCAAATACTGTAAGGGGAATATAATTCTTGACCTGCTAGATGTCTGATATAATGAGTTCATGCTCTCTAAAATCAAAAAATGAATTCTAGGAATAACAGGTTAAGAGTAGGAAATATTTATTGGGAGAAAGAAAGATTCTGTCTAAGGGACAGAAGGAGACCCCGCCTGGGTGACCTGGGGAACCCGCTTCTCAAGGAAATTTTATAGAATAAAACCAAGAGGTAAGATGGGTATGAAGTGTGGCAAAACTATAGTTAACTAATAAGATTACAACTAAAATTACTTAGGTAATATTAATAAAATGGGGATCAAATAAGTAAGCAAGTCACATAGCAAACAAATATGGAACAAGGACTTTCTGGGAAGGAATATGTTAGGGAGGTTTTGGTCCTCCACCCAAGGTGATTTGATGCTTATTTAGAATATCAATCACTGCTGTTCATCCCTAGATGAAGCAAGTATGTGTAGTCATTTCTCCTTCTTTTGAGACCTGACCTTCAACAAATGCACCTCCAGCCACAGTTGTAATATGTTCTTATCTTCTGCACTGACTCTCTTTCAAGGTCCCAGCCCTAACTGCCTATAAGATTTCTAAATAACATTTCCCCCTCTGAAGAGGTATCCCTAACTGAGGTTAAGGGAAAATGGGAGTAGTTTCAATCTAGCTGCCTTGAGCCAAGAAGAGTTGGTGTAGGGATGACCACAGTCTGGGGCCTTCTCCAGAAAGCTAATCTAAGGGGCCTCAGATAGAAGTCGTGTTGCAGTTTAGTAGTTATAAACTCTCTTCACAAGGTCAATCTAGTGGATCCTGGTATAAAAGTAGTCTGGCACATTTATTGTTGGTTCTATATCCATGATTACTTGGAGTTTGTCAGCCTCTAGGCAAAATGAACAAATTTTCCAAGAAATAAAGCATGTATAACCAAAGCATAAGCACTAAAATGGGAAGGCAGGTTGGGGAAACAGTCACATCAGAAAATACTCTGAAGGGACTGAAATAGTAATTATAACCCACTGGCTCTTAGATCCCTCTACTGATGGAGGTTATCTGTAAGTCTAATATTTTTGTCATGAGTCCTAGTTTTATCTGTAAGAAGATAAGAGTTTGGTGATTTTGAAGGACAATTACAGCTAAAGAACTTAAAAATTCTTGTTGAATTTTTATAGACATCATCATAATGTTTTAGCCTCACTGAATCATAACAGTGGTCAACTACTAGTATAGATAGAAACTGCCAGATGGGGTCAGCAATTGGAGCTCCTTTTTATATATAGTTTTTATACTGTTGTATTGTTTTTATACATCTTTGGGTTATAGTTTTCTGCTGGATGTTTAAAACCAAGTTAAAATGAGACCTGTATTAATAAAAATTAACCTCCTGCTGTCTATCAAAGTCAGTTAAGTCTCCATGGGCATCATTTTTGGAAAAATGTACAAAGACTCTCAGCTCATCTATCAGTGTCAGCCATCAAGATAGGTCACAGTCTTGCTTGGCCATGTTGTTTTCTGTGAAAGGATGGGAGACTTCCCTCTTTGGTGATCCTCCTTTGACACTCTGTACATTTGTTGATTCTTGTCCTCTGGGGTTCAGCAATCTCTCTGATCAGGAGGTTGGGTAACTCACCAAAATTGTAGAATCCTGTAGGAAAGGTTCTCTCATATCCTAGCTGAACTTGGAGGGCCAGAGCCAAAATATTGACTTTTCTCTTAGCCCCATTACCTTTCTAGTTGTGTTCTCTAAACTTCAGTTGTTGAATAGCCAGAATAAAAGATCAGTTACATCAGTATTGCAGTGGGATCGGTGAGCTTAACTATTACAATATTATCTGAGTGTCAAGCACTTTGAAATATAAAGTACAGCTAGGGGACTGTTATTTCTTATCAATTATGGTTGTTTCAGCAGTTAAATCCCTACAGAATGTTAACAGACAACAATTATAAAAGTTTTACAGAGAAAACTTGAGATCAAGAGCCACCTATAATCTGTTAGCATAGCAATCATGATATTATCTTTGAAACACATTTAAATGTCTGTTTTAATATAGAATAGCCTTTTTCACCAATCATCTTTATCTAATACATAAAAAAGCTCCCATATAATTTGTTATCCTTTAATAGGTTGTCATTGAAGAAATGTGTGACATTGTCTAGACTACTCAGTGCCTGAGCATCTCTAAGTGTAGTGACACATATATAACACACATATCACATAAGCTTTTAAAAAAAAACTATCATTTGATTTGTGGTCTCATGCAGGTTTGACAAATACCTCTTATTACAGGTAGCTGGAGTACAAGAGAAAGGCAGTCTATTGGAGTCTAAAAAAGGGTTAGCATTGTAAACAGTCCTAGTTTTACATCTTAGAAGACCTGTACACCCAAAAAACATTAATACATTTAGCACACCATGAGATTAGCAATAATGAATGTTATAGCTATACGGAAACCATTGTGTCTTAATTTAGTTTTGTACCAAGAGCATCTTTTAATAACAAAATATTATTGTTTTACTCACAGAAAACTTAACCTTTTAATGATAACCAATGTAAACATATTACAACATTTAATGGGGTGTGTGTCCCATGAGGCTATGGAAATTATTGACATTTGATCAGTTTACAAAGACTGGAATAAAATGTTTCCAGGCAACTTCTCCTTTATTCACCAAGGGTAGTTCTGTCTAGCAGTTTCCTTAAGCCTAAGGGGTCCCTATGTAATCAATTTAATGAATTTTAGATGACCTATGAGAATGAGATCATAAAATTTAACACATTATTCTTGACCAATGAAAGACTCCCAAATTACTCACCCAGACAGTGATATGCATTGCATTTGTAAAAACCTATCTTGACATCATTTTCATTACTTGGAAACCTGGATGGAAGCATGTCCTTAATGCTAATGACATTTATCTATAAGTCAACTTAAATTATAGACAAATATTTTAAAAATCAAAAAAGTCAAAAATAAAAAATTGTTGAGCTCAAACAAAACAGCTGTAAGTATTATAACCAGTCACAAATTCAACAGACAGACACATACGAAAATTGTGCATTCAGATGTAATTGGTCAAGTTGAATTATAATAACTCTTTCACAGTTTTTAAGTTTGTAACTATAAATAGACTAGTCAGGATATTTTTAGATCTTTTAACAGAGATTTCTTGTAATAAGAATCAGAAGGAATAAAAGTTTTTACATTTGTGAAAGCAAAGGCAGTTTTTAAGAACTATGCTGACAGTTTACCTGATTGGAATATCCACCTATCCAGGCTTCTCACTGTTGTTTTGATAGCCATAGTTGTTGGATAGTCACAGTTGATAGCCAAAACTGCTACTTTGATAGCTACATGTAATTGTTCCTCTACAGGGGCTCACTGTTAAAGGTAATTTTAACTATGTCTAGAGGTGGGTGTGCAGGCCAGGTTTGGGTTTAGAAAGAGACCAGGTGGCACTCTTGGAGCTAATTATGTATTCCAAACAGTGGAGGAAGAAGACTTGCCAAGGCATCAGTCTGCTCTGCAGTAGATGTCTGCCTATGACAGTTGTGTTTTTTTTTTTTTCCATTTTGCCTGTCACCCTTACATCGCACTTAGCTACAGGCCTTCCTTTTTTACAGCCTCAGTTAGCATATCCCTGCAAATAGTGTCTGGCCTGGCAAGATGTTCTGGAGAGAAATCATGAGAGAAGCAGTCTTCTGGGGACTGAGGCTCTGCTTATTAGTTAATACTTGTTCTCATTTAAAACTGTTATTAAACTCATAAGGTTCCTTAGGAATGTTTTGTTCTATCAATGAACTCATCTGTGTTATAAAAATCAGTCCATCTGTCCTGCACTATGAAAAACAATCAGCATCATTCTTGAGGGGAGAGAGGATTAATCTCCAGTTCTGCTTGAGGACTGAAAAGCAGATAAACTTGAATTAAAACTTTTACATTTATTCTTTGAAAGTTTCAGGATTAAATTCAGACCAGTTTTTTAAAAAATATGATCTGGAGATAAGTGAATCTCAGCTTCACTCTGGAAAGGTCCCAGGGAGGGAAAACTCACCATTCCGGAAACTTCTGGAAACTGCTGCTGAAATGCAGCAGCCCAGATGAGAGAATTGTCTTGAATCAAACACTTTTGCAAATCATGTTATTTCTCAGAGGCAGGGCAGTGAAGAAGGGATAGAGGAGTGGCTTAAAGTATGGCACAATAACTCAATCCTTAACATCTCAGGGATAGAAAGACATTAAGATCAAGAGCTTTGCCAGGGTGGATCTCTAACCCTTACCAAAACATCCCTCCAGAAGCAAATGTTATGATTGACTCCAACTGCATTGCCAACCAGAAAATTAAACCGATAATCAAAGAACCTGAATGGCTGCTTCTTAACCTTTTGAAAGAGAATGAGAGAGAGGGAGAGAGAGAATGAAAGTGTTCCAAATATATTGTTTAGGGTTTACTTTCTAATAAATGGCTCTAAATCAAAAAATTCTAAAATCCCAGCCAGCAAAAGAGATCTATCACCTCCAGGAACAGATAGAGACAAGTAATAATTCAGGAGAAATCTTGAACCTAAGACAAAGAGGTTTTTGGGACCTTCTGGGTTCCCCATCTGGTCTTTTAGGTAGCTTCACTCCATAGCAGTGGTGGCGAGGCTTTATTTAAACCCACTCTGAACATATGTAGCCCCAGGCATCTGTAACACACTTTAAAAATTCACAGACTAAAGTTTGTATCCATTGTTTCTCTTTAGAAGTCAATGTTTGATTTAAACATAACATTACATCTTTCCAGTCTGGTTTGTAGGTCTGAGTAAGCCCTCTAAAGACCTCAATGTACCTATCAGGGTCATCTGAAAACTTTCCTAGATCTTGCTGATCTATTTTAGGTCACTGAAATAAAAGGACATGTGAACTTGGGTGGTTCCAAACTCCCCATTTACTCCCTCTAAAACATATTGTCCTCGAGGAGCCTGAAGAAAATCAACTAAGGATGGTTCAGCACCATGGAGACTTTAATTATGGTTGGCCTAGAAGCTCACCCTCAGGACTCTAAGGGCAAGTAGGGGAAGCCTCAGAGTCAGGCATAGTGGGCAAGGTTTTGATTAAAGTTGCCTTGGAAACCTTGTCCTCAGGTTCAGTAATAGTGGATGTCTCAAGGACCAAAGGGGTCTGGTTTTCTTGTTGCTTACATTTATATTTGAACACAAGTAAGGATGTATTTCTTATTGCAAAAAAAGTCTGAACATAAGGCATTTCTGACCATTTTCCTCTTCCTTGCAGTACGATTCTAGTTGTGAAATAGCATCACAATCAATACTTCTCTCTGCATTCTATTTTGGCTCTGGAAAGGAACTGAAAGATAGGTCAGATAGGACTAGCCACCTTTACCATCTCAAGACACTGTCTTCCCTAGACACTCATACTCCTAATTCTATCAGATATTTCTGAAAGCACAAGCTACAACTGATCCCAGTTGTAACAGTTTAACCAAGGATACATTGCTAGCAAATCAATTATCAAGAGATCTAAACCACAGTTTTGCAATTTGAAAAAGAGTAAAGGCAAGTATCAAAGAGTAATTTGGAAGTGGTTGGATTGATTCTCAGCCTGTAAAAGAGATCACCTCTAGAGATAGATAGAATCAGGTAAAAATGGAGCTTAGAGTAACCTTGCCCTGGGCCCTAAGACAAACAAGCCTCTAAGACATCACTGTTATCTACCTACTAACCTTTTCTACAGTAAGACAAGGTTACAGCTTTCCAAATCCATTCTAAAATTTCTGTTTCTGAAGTTCTCAAGTTAAAATTGTACCCGTCACCTGGCAACCACAGTTCACATATTAGTAAGGATACATTTATCAGTTTTCTAAGCACATAAGAAAGAAGAGCAAGGCTGACTAAAATATCTTCTTTACTGTTAGTTAGCATAAGCAAGGTACAAACGTAAATTGTTATCCTGATTCTTTCCTCCATCAAAGACAGTTTTTGCAAGCTGCCTCAGGCCTGAGTTCTTGGGATGGAAAGTCTAACCATAAGGTGGTTCTAAAGCTAACCCCCAATGAGCTGGAGAAAAACTTAGAGGTAGTTTATAACTTACTAGCAGAGTGAAAGGTATGCTAGATAAATAGAGATTTTTCTGCTGGTTACCTACTCAGGCTGTCAGGACCCAGCTTCCACTAAGGAAACTTTGGGTATCTGCTAGAGAATATCCTTGGCCATAAACCCTCAGTTGTTCTTTCAGCTTCCACTAGTTCCACACAACCAGAGATTTGACTCCAAACTACTGCTTGTTTGAGTTCTATAAGGAATAGATAAAAGTCTAAGCTGTCTAAATTTTCCCTAAAAAATCATTACATAGCATTTTACAAGTTTACAGTAGAAGTTTCAAAGTCCAAAACTTAATGAAAAAAGTATTTTCCTCTCTATGCCCATGGATGATGAGAACCAGACCTGGGGTGGTGGGAAGAGGGGGAGAGAGAGAGAAAGACAGAGAGAGAGACAGAGACAGAGAGATAGAGAAAGAGAGAGAAAGAGAGAGAGCCAGGAAGTTGGAGATTCCCCTTTAAACTAAATGTGGTTTGGTCCCTTAAATGTTGTATTTAGGAAATAGCTCCTTCTAGTCTTGCTCAGAAATTCGCTCTTTACACAGGTTCTGTTTCAGACTCCCATGGAAGACTGTTGCCGAGAACACTTAAGTAGGTATACATTTTCATGTGTGTTCTCCTAGATGGGCAAAATTTTGATGTCTTATCTGACTCAGAGATGTGTTCCTCATTTAAGATGATTTCCCTGTCTTCAGGGTTAGCAAGTGCTCATTCTCTACAGGCTCAACTTAAAGGTTCTTAGTTGTTGGATAGGTGGGAAAGGTTCCTTTCTCTGTAACACCACATGCCTCCAATAAAGAGAAGTATAAAGTGTCTGGGAAAGATCAGAAAAAGAGATTGTCTCAGGCTCATGGTGAATTATTGAGACAATTCGCCCATGAGTCATCACTCTCAGCCTGGAAAGGCAAGAATGAGAAACCTCAACAACTAAGATTGCCTTCTCACCAGCAGATTAGACCAAAAAGAAAACTGAGGCAAAACAGGCTCAACATTTCCCCTAGAGTATAGATGAGCTATCAGGGCCAGTCTGTCTCAATGAAACACGTCCCCCAAGTCTTAAGAACAGCCACTGACCTATTGTCTTTCAACTGGCAAGAGGGGTCCCATGATTTATTAATAGGCTTGTATAAAATATGAACTACATTTCATAGAAAGACCCATTTTACAGCATTTCATATCAAAACCCACTAGGGGATGCTCCTGCATTACTCTTCCGAGCACTGTTGTCTAACAAGTAAAACAAGAAACACCAATAAATCCAAAAACAAATTCAAAAGCAACATATGAATGTACTATCATTTTAACAAAAGACAGTGGAAAGAAGACACAAGGCCTAATCAGTTGACAAAGACAAAACATAAAATTCAAGGCTTAGGCGACTGACAAAGACATACCAATTAATTAATTTATTTATGCATTTTATTTTTGTGGTGCTGGGGTTCAAACAACTTTCCTTGTACATGCAACGAAAGAGTTCTACCACTGACCCACATCCCCAGCCCAAAGCCATAAAAATTTAAAGCATACACAATTAAGAAACACGGATGACAATTTTTGATTACCTAAGTAAGTCACAGCCCAGAATCCATGAAACAAAAGCAAACTCTTACCTCTGTCCAATTATCTCAGTGGAACCTCCGAATGATATATGGAATATGACATAGGGATGAAATAGGACCTACAAATAATTCAAATAATGTAAGGGAGACATAACTCCTGACCTGTCAGGTATAACCTGTCTGATATACTGGGTTTGTGTTCTCTAAGGTCAAAGAATGAATTCTAGGAATAACAGAGGTTAAGAGTAGGAAGTATTTATTGAGAAAAAGATAGCTTCTGTCTACAAGGGAAAGAAAAGGATCCCACATGGTGGCCCAGGGAACCCGATTCTCAAGGGAATTTTATAGAATAAAACCATGATATGAGGTGGGACAAAACTCTAGTTAACTACTAAGAATACAAGTATAATTGCTTAGGTAATATTAATTAAATGGGGATCAAATTTGGGAAGCAAGTCACATAGCAAGCATACATTGAATGAACAAGGGCTTTCTGGGAAGGAATGCATTAGGGAGGTTTTGGTTCTCTACCCAAGGTGATTGGTACCTATTTAGAATATTAATCATTGCCGTTCATCCCTAGAGGAAATATGTTGGTGTAGTCATTTTTCTTTGTCCTGAGGCCTGACCTTCAATGAATGCACCTCCAGTTACTCTTGCAATATGTTCTTATCTTCTGCACTGACTCTTTCAAGAGCTCAGCCCTGTCTGACTGCCCATAATACTTTTAAATAGCTTAGCTGTCTATAGTACTTCCTTTGTATTGCTAAATAAAATTCACAGAAGGTGCCTCCACTAAGCCCAATAGACCATTCTGAAATGGAATCAATCATGCTGAATTTCCATGTCACCAAGCTGTGACTAAAACTCTTTATCTTATCTAAGAAATCAGGGATAATAGTCAAATCCTCAAACAGACCAATTTTAACTGACATGATGAGGGAGTTCCATGTGCTTCAATCTTAACAAAAAACAGAACTCAGAGATGACCAATCCATTTTTTTGTTCTCTATTTCTGTTTTCCTCAGCCCTTTTCTGTGTATCAAATCAAACCTCTTGACTTGGTTCATAATCATACTCTGTTTTATAGAATGTGATGTTTCCCAGCACTAGATTTCCAAATAAAAGCTAACAACAATATTTAAACTAAATTTGTTGTAATTTTGTGTTTTGACAGAATATATTATTCACTCTGCTTCTCTCTTTCTTCTTTTACTCTTCCTCTGGCTGAGTCCATCTTACTTTTCAGGTCCCAAATAAAAATTCTCTCCCCTGTACTGCTAACCACAGACCAGGTTACATCACCTGGCTACAGTGTCCTACACATCCCCTGAACTTTTCCTGTCATAGAATTCATTGCTGGAATCTTTTTGTTCAATAAAATCTTTAGGAATCCATTGGTTAGAACTGAACTCAAGTCCAATAACAACAACTCTGTCTCCCACTAAAGTAGGAACTATTTATCTTGTTTGCCGCTGAAGTCCCCACTTTCAACAAAAGGCTTAGCATATCCTAGCTCTAAAGAAGCATTTGAAAGAATTCAAATGAATTTTTTAATTAATTTGATCATAGTAGTATGCATGTGTGTATTTTTAAAAAAATTTTTATTAGTGCATATTTGTTGCACATAATGATCACATTCATCACAGGGGATTGGTACTTGTATATAATAATTCTTTTTTCCTATTCCTCTTTCTTCCCTTCAACCTTTCTTCACCTCCTCATTTACAAAAAGTTCGTTTCCATTTTTCCCTTTATTTTTAAAATTTCTTTTCCCTTCCTTCCCTTCTCCCTCCCCTCTCCTTTGTTCCCCTTCCCATTTGAACACATTTTTCCTATTCCCCAATATCTATCCTCTGTTTTGTACCTTATTTACCTTTTGGGTTTCTCACACAAGAGAAACCATGCAATATTTAGACTTGTGTGTGTGATTTATTTCAATTAACGTTATGGTCTCAAGATGCACCCATTTACCTAAAAAGGCCTCAAGGTTTTTTTTTTTTTTTTTATGGCAGAGCAGTACTCCACTGTATATAAATACCACATTTTCTTTATCCATTCATCTGTTGATGGGGTTATTAGTCGTTTCCATGACTTAACCATTACAAACCATGCTCCTATAAACATGAATGTGCATACATAACTGTGGTACAAAGCTTTTAACTCTTTGGGGAAGATACTTAAAAGGGCGCAGCTGAGTCAAATGGAACCTGTAGTTTTAGTTTTTTGAGAAATCTTCAAATTGATTTCCATATTAGTTGTAGTGATTTACACTCTCAACAACAGTGAGGAAGGGTTCCATTTCCCCTCACAGCCTCTCCAGCATTTGTTGTGTGATTACTTGTTGATAGTTACTTTTTTTTCTGAGTATGATGGAATCTCAGTGTCATTTTAACTTGCATTTCTCGAATGACCAGTGATTTTGAACATTATTTATATATTTATTTGCTGTTTGTACTTCATCCGAGAAATGTCTATTCATTTCAGATGCCCATTTTTGAACTGAATATTTAAATTTAAAGGGTCTGATTTCTAAAACACTT